>LPNX010240125.1:228648-271185 GCA_001517045.1 Pseudotsuga menziesii
TCTTCGAACGACCAGTTTTCTCAACGGTATCAGCATGACTAGCAGTGGCTGACAGCTTGCTCTCAACATGACCTGCAGAGGATGAGAGTTTGCCCCCAGCCTGAACAACAGAGGCTGGGTGACTGGGTCCAACCTCACTAAGAGAGGCTGGTTGTTGAGAGGCTCCATAATGTTCAAAAAAGGGATGACCATGAATCCAAACTCTTCGCACCTCCTCAATAGAAGGGCATCTATAAGTAAGGTGGTCTCCCTCACAAAGCTTACAAGGAAACTTGAGCTTGTGTTTTGAACGGATAGACTTGTCAACAGTGTCAACATGACTCGCAGTGGTTGACGGGTTGTCTTCAGCTTGAGACACAGAGGCTGAAAGACTTCCCCCAGCTTGACTTGCAGAGGCCGAGAGACTAGGTCCAACATAACTTGTAGAGGTTGGACGGGCACCATCAACATGAACAACAGAGGTTGAATGGTTAGGATCAACATGCTTTGCAGCAGTTGAGTGTGTGCCCCCAGCGTGAGCAACAGAGGCTGGGTGAACGGATCCAACGTGAACACCAGAGGTTGGATGGGGAGGTTCAACTTGAAAACCAGAGGTTGAATGAGTGCACTCAACGTGAACACCAGAGGCTGAGTGACAGGATCTGACATGACCTGGAAAGGTTGGAAGGATCACACCAGCGTGAACAACAGAGGCTGGATGGATGGATCCCACTTGAACAATAGAGGTTGGATAGGAAGGTTCAACTTGAAAACCAGCGGTTGAACGGATGCACTCATCTTGAACACCATAGGTTGAGTGACAGGATCCGACATGACCTGGAAAGGTTGGAAGGATCCCACCAGCTTGAACACCAGAGGCTAGATAGATAGCTCCAACATGAACAACAGAGGTTGGATAGGATGGTTCAACTTGGAAACCAGAGGTTGAACGGATGCACTCAACATGAACACCAGAGGTTGAGTGACTAGATCCAACATGACCTGCAGAGGTTGGATGGGTTCCCCCAGCTTGAAAAACAGAGGCTGGGTGGTGAGGTTCAACTTGACTTGCAGAGGTTGAACGAGTGCCCCCTTGCTTATGTGCTTTCTTCCTATTCCTCCTTCTTTTACTCCTTTTAGACTGTCGGTTACTAGTATCAGTACTTTCGCCGCATGAGGTAGAAGGAGGAGGAGAACTAACTACAGGTGAAGGGGAGACAGTGTTTTGATGCCCTTGATATAAGGTGCTTATTTGAGAAGCATCAAGAGCATTCAGGACAGTTGGAGTGGAAAACAACCACACCGGTAGCCCTATGGTGAATCCCAGAAGATTCAAGGTGGCCATCAAGGGAACACCAACATTCCCTGTGAGAGGAATATGACAAGGAGTTCCCATTGAAGGGATCTCTTGGTTGGTGTTCGAAGGGTGTTAGCCATAGATTCAAAACAAGAGACAAAGTCTGAGGTTGATGATCAACCAAAATTACAAAGCAGACACCTAAAGGCCCACTAAGCACAGCCAAACCACACAACACTCACTAAAAGATCCTAGAGTCTCAAGCAATCTAAACAGGGTATAAAGATATAGCTTCCAGAAGAAGCCTGATGAACAGTTACTTGGCGTCCTTGAAGGGTTCTCAGGCACAAGCGGAGGAATCACCCACCACCCTCCTGCACTTTCCACAAGGGTTACCTTCCAAGTCCGTCCGAGGTGAACCAAAAATAACCTTCCGGTTTACCTGTGTATGATCCCTAAAAGACAAGAGACTAAAGGCTACCTTGATAATACCTGCTGTCTGGGGGGACAGTCGCAAGCCGAATTCGTACGCATGGGCAGGGTAGCTGAGCCCGAAATTCTGCTTAGACAGAATCCCCAGATGCGTAAAAGTCCTGAGTTATGTTTTGACAAGGATTCGGGGGGTTATCCCCTCTGTCCAAGCCTCCACACGGCCTCATGCTTAACTCCCGTTTGAGAGGAGCTTCCCAGATACAGCGGTAGAACCAAGGATTTACCTAATGAATGGTCCACTACGTCTGAGTTTATAGCTTGTGGGAAGTTTACACTCCCTAGCCCACAAGCCTAGCCTAAGATAGTAGGTGGAAGGCCCTAAAAATAAAAGCTTAGTAATAAATTTTTAAATTATATCGTTTATGTTATGGGCTGTTTCTTACTCAGAGGGTAAATGGCATGAAACTGATGTGATGTTTTGACTCAAATTTGAAACACAATGACTAAGCAAAGAGAAATGAAATGCAAAAAAGCAAATAGCTATTCTCTTTATATTTTCAAATAACTTGAAAGCCAAAAAGAACGAAATTCTTTTTATATTCTTTCAAAAACAACGATATGCTATGCAATCTAGACTAACAGCCTAATCTATATGCATATAAAGCCAACATGTTTTTGTCTTTTTCTTTTATAAAATGCAAAAGAAAAATCAGCCTATAAACTAATGCAAACAAGTACTGAAAGCAAAGCAAATAGACAACTACTTTATACCCCAAAAACAAACCCTAGGTTTCCCTAAAGTTGAATATAAGCCTCTTTTAAAAGGAAAGCTTACAAAAGTAAACAAGCCAACACTTTGAAATGAAAAGACTGAGCATAAAGACTGACATAAACAAAGTTCAAGAAGTCCCAAGCATCAATCTAACCTACAAACAAAGGCTGCTCAGTACCTTGTCCAACAAGGTCAAACCAAAGAAAGAAGTAGGGGGAAAAGCAAGAAATAAAAGTTCTTTTTAATTTTCTTTTATAAAGGCAAAAGAAAAACTACCTACAAAGCAAAAGCATGCAGATAACAAGAACAAAGCAAAAGGAACTTTGCTATGCAACCACCCAACAAAATCTAGAAAGAACTAAAGTCATCATAAACTTTACTTGGGAGGAAGGCTTGTATAAGAGACAAGTCAACTATTTTGGCAAGGTGAAGTAGACCAACCAAAGAAAGAGGAAAACAACATCGACAAGCTTCTGAAATCAAACAAAGGCCACTAACAGAGGCTGATCAGAAACAAAAGGCCAAAAAGCAAACCAAGCAAAGGAGACAGGTGGAAGAGCAAAGAGTAAATCCTAATGCTATAAAGGGGCTTACCACATAGATAAAGAACAACAAAAGAAAGACACAAACTCCCTGGATTCAAACACCCACAGAAGACCTTAACAGACCTACCATGCACCAAGAAATACACTATGCTTTGAGTAAACTTGGATCTAATAAAGTAGACAAGCAAGAATTACTCCAAGCAAAAAGACTCAAAGGCTTTTGAAAAAGCAGGTAGGGTGATCACCAAAAATCTTCAGACAAGCTACACAGCATTCATAAAGAGACACCACTCACAAACAGGGATTACCTGAAGAAGGGAACAAGCAAAAACTTGACTTAAAAAATCCTAACTTCCAGGTATATACGCGACTGTCTATAAGGGCAGGTCACGAATGATACACGACTGTTCAGTAGAACAACCCGCGCATGAAAACTTGTATGCGCGACTGTCCAGAAGGACAACCCACGCATAGGTGTAAAAATCACAAACAAAGGTAGAAAAACTGCCTTAAGAAGGCAGGGGAGGAGTGCAATCAAACTTAAAAAATGTTCCTAAGTGGTAAGAAGGACCTGAAACAATGCAAAAGCTGAAAGAAATCAAGAGAAAAACCCCAAACAGACAAGGCTAGTCCCCAGCGGAGTCGCCAGTTCTGTTGTAAAGGAAAGTATCCTATGGCTAGGGTTTAAGAGGCCATAAACGTACTGGGGTTGAAAGAGAGATGCACAATGTTCAGCAAGCATATAACAGAAAGTTTCAGAGATGAGAAAGATCCACACCTGATAAACTGAACGCTGGTCCAAGCTTTCTCTTCAATCCTCTCCTTGCTCCTCTCACTCCAAGAGACCTGCAAAATGAATTATACCTTCCTCAAACCATTATGACCACATATAAACAAATGATAATCAAATAAATCTGAAATAATAATCTGAATAACATCATCACATGATCATAAACAGAGATTCAATCACACATTGAACAATGATTTGGGAAGAAGAAGGACATCACATCTTTATTAATCTTGAAAACAAGTACAAGTATACCTTCTCTTCAAGTTGGCACCTCACGAAACCTTGATCTGGTTCTGCTGTTTCTCTTCTCCAAAGAACTCAGCCTCCAAGCTCTGCAACACTAAGGGAAGACCTCCAAGGCAAAGGTGTGGGCAAAGAGAGTCCCGATTCCTCCAGCATAACAATGCATAAAATCCAAGTCCCCACTCATGGACCTCCCTACCTCTATTTATATGGGTGAAATAAGGTAGTTTTGAAGGTTGGAGAAGTTACAGCAGTTAAGGAAATTAAGTTAAATGAATTAACTAATCTCCAATTAACTCATGTTTTAATTTTTTAAATGCTAAGAGGCACATTCATGCGTTTGCCTTAAGGAAAATCGCGAATTTACAAAAAACGCATTTTTAGGGTATTTCAGGGCATTTTCAGACTTTGATGTCTTCTAAAAAGTTTTAGCTAACTGAAATACCTTTCCAACGGTGTAGAAATGAGGTCAAACGGAGTTATAGAACTCAAGATATGGGTCCTCCAAGATAGGTGTTTTTTCAGTGACTTTCATGAAGTGCCAACATGCGACGAAATCATGGGAAAGTGGTCACATGCAGAGATGTGTCATTTTGGGCTATAACAGACATAGAAATTATAGAAGACGAACCACAAAAGCAAGACAATGATGAGATTAAACAGGGTGCTTCCACACAAAAACCAGCATCCCTGAATGTGCTTGTCCAAGCGGCTGACCAGATGGGAGGAGAACTTGGGATTAAGTGCACTCTAGAGTTTAATAAAGAATTATGTACTACAACTCCAGAATATTCCCATGACACAGAAATCATAGAAGAGGAGCCACAACAACAGGGAGATGAAGAAGTGAGCTAGGATGTTGTCACACAAGAACCAACATCCTTGGAGGTTGCAGTAAGAACTCTTGAAATGCATCAAGAAAATAACCTTGAAGTGGATATCATCCCTGATATGCATTGGAGTGAAGATGAACAAGTCCAAACACAATCCTCAGGCGATACCGAAATCCTTGAGGAGCAGCTGCACACTGAAGAAGACATCCAATCTCAGCAGCATAAGGACAAAGAAGAACAGTGCTCTGCTCCACAAGAACCAGTAGCCTCACAGCCTCTGGCTGAGACAGCAACTGACAATCGGATAAAACATGGAATTAAAATTAGGGAGGAAGTTGCTCCCCAAGAACCAACATCCTCACAGTCAGCTTCCAAATTTGCCACGAATGAACATCAGAAAGAAGACGTCGTTACACAAGAACCAGTGTCTCCAGGAGTGGTGGATGTTGTTGCCGAAGAAAGTTCAAAGAAGGTTGTTGTCACACAAGAATCAGCAGCTCTCAAGATAGCTTCAAATGTGCAGGGTGCCCAATGCGGCACATCAAGCGACAATGTGGGGATTGAGGCCCTTAGAAATTTCATCGACCTGGATTCAAACAAGGAGGAACATCATAAAGAAGAAATCCTGAACCTTACAGCAGAAGTCTCAATTCTGAGAATGGAGGTAATAAAATGGAAGAGCAAGGTGGAGGAATACCAAGGAGTGATAATTTCTCTTACTGAGCATAAAAAGATTATTAGGGGATTGGAGGAGAAATGGGTAGAAAAAAGTATGACCCAGAGAATTCGAGAGGAAGAGCTACAAAGCAATTTAAGGGAGCTAAAAAAGTTCCAATTTATGCAGAAGGAAAAAGAGCAGATGTATGCTCTCTCTCAAGAACTTCTGGGCACCAGGGTATCTTCTTCTTCTTACCCTGTCTTCCTATTTGAACAGTTTGTTTAGTTTAAGTTGAGAGCTATGAAAGAAGGGAGGTCATTTGAAATAACGACCTCAGCAAAAATTTTGGAAACATTTTTTAGAAGTAGTTTTGAAGATCAAAATTTGTTGTGAGAATTATATTTGCATGAGATGGCTTGCCCTCTGGACCTCCATTCAAATCCTGTCCCTTTTTCAGGGGATGTTCAATTGAGGGCTTTTGCTTCTTTTATGAGCAATCATACTCAGTGGGAAAGGTATTTTCAAACCTCTTCTCACAATGAAGCTCACTTCAACCTGTGGGTTCGAAGTGAGTCTCAGAATCCTGGTACTCTTCTTGCTCGATACAAGAGTTTGCTTTCATGTCCCATCCAGACTCGGCACATAATGGGACTTCAAGAGGAAGTGATTTCTATTTGCACCAACCACATTTCCATACACCAACAAGTAGCATTGGAAGGAAGTAAGCATAGATGGCAGGTTTCCTCTCCTATACTCAGAAGCCGAGACCCCTATTGTTTCAGGAATTTTGAACAAGCACTTTCCATGGTCAAGGGCTATGTTGGATGTATCAGGGAATGTGGGGCTAATTGGTTGGGTCTAAAATTTAAATTATCCCTCATCTGGTGGCCGACAAAACCATATAGGATGTACTTATCACTAACTAAGGCAGAGGAGCAGTGATGCTAGAGATATTGGATTGCCCACAGAGGGTTCATAGAAAAAGAAGGGGTGCTTGAGTTCCCCTACAACTTCTCATCTCTTCACGAACAGAGCTCAGTACAAGATTCAGATTCAGAGTAATGGAGGTTGTTGCATGAGGACATGCAATAAGACAGTTGGGGGGAGATGTTCAGCCCAAAAATGGCCTCTTTTGACCACCATTAATTACCTCTTCTTGTTCTATCCTACCTCATTCAGCATACCAATTAAACATGTTATCCCCACTCTACTCTTCAAACCACCAAGGTATGATTGGTCATTGTTTTATTTTATTAATACTTATGATTGTGATAATTAAGGATTTGTATCTCTCAATGTGCTAACATATTATGGTTTATAAAGGTATTTTGAGATAAGTGGACTGCAGGAAGATTGGGCTGAACAAGTCACAAAAAGGATGGGCATTCACTGCTCAAGCTGATCCCCATCCATCCTATCATCACCCAAAGAATGCGGTTCCAATGCGATATCTAGGACAAAACTGTGACAAGGTAGCTATAACATAATGTGTCAGATTTGAAGATCCATAGTGCATTGCTGCTCGTGTGTAGCCGTAATCTGAAGATATCGTCACTCCTGAGGCGATTAACAGTTTTCCTATATTTCATATTTTTCATCCTGCCGCGTTTGTAACAGTTGTTGTCATTTAGGGCGCCTGAAGATCAAAAATCTTCATGGCTGCCCCATAATAGGATAGGCTGTTACGATCCACATGGTATAAATATGGAGAATTGTTTCGAGCCAAGGGTTGCTAAACATATAACCAATTCATTGTATTAGCTGTGAGGAGGAATTGTGTAATTACTCTGTCTTTTAATACAAGGAGTTACTTCTAATCCAAGGGTTTTTGCGTCTGTTCAGCGAGCATCTCTGTGTGAAGGCTGGGCCCGCCTTCCACAAGGATTGCTGAGTTAAATTATGACTTTTCAATTCCTTTGTCATGTGATGTTATGTTAATTTTATTCTTTTCATAAGAAGCTGTAACAAGTGTGGATTTATAGTGTGTTGTGATTGTATTCCTTGGAGATCTGTAGTGGTATAACATGACAGTCGACTAAGTAGGTAATTATCTCTTATGCAATTCGTGTGGTAACTGTAACAGCTCTGTTCATATTTATATCTTTTAGTTGTCGTTCCATGAATCTTTGCAACTTGTATTTTATTGTGATGATTACCGAATTTCACTCCTGCACTTCAGTTTCCTAGAATAGTTGAACTCAATCTCTGTATTTGAATTCCTAGATCAATATTTAAATTATGCTTGTGGGTTCCTAGAATAATCAAATTAGATAGGCGAATTAGTCATTCAATGTTGTGAATAGGATTTCCTTTCATCTGCAATTGTAATTTAGATATGATTTTTATCTTTACATTCTTAGATCAAGGCATAGCAGAAGGTAATTGTGATTGTATTTCCTAGAAGATATGTCCAACAACCCCTGGTTCAAAACAGTTCTTCATATTTATACAATGTAAATCATAACATCCTATCATATTATGGAGCATCCATGAATATCTCTGGTCTTCAGGCGTCCTAAATGACAACAGCTGTTACAAACGTGGCAGGATGAAAAATAGGAAATATAGGGAAACTGTTAATCGCCTAGGGAGTGACGATATATTCATATTACAGTGATACACGAGCAGCAGCGCACTGTTGACCTCCAAGTCCAACGCATTCTGTTACAGCTACCTTGGTACATCTTTGTCCGGGATATCACACTAGAATTTCATTCCTTGGGTAATGATAGGATGGATGTGGATCAACTTAAGTGATGAATTCCCATCTTTTTCGTAGTATGTTCAGCCCGGTCTTCCTGCAGTCCAGCCAAGATACTGTAAGTTAGGATTGTCTTGTTAATAGTTTTGTGCTTACCTTTTATACTAATGAAGTTTGTCCAACTTTAGATGCAACTATCAGGTTGATCCATACTAAGGTATTTGATGATCAAGAAGTAGTAGAATACCGACCTGATTGGAAAGCACAAGAAGCTCATGCAGTCGAATATTATAACCTCGCAATTGACGAGAATGATGATCCGCACAATATTGATATTCCTGAGTCATAAGGACACTGGGACGTACACGGACCAGCAGTCGAAGCCCCTGAAGTGACTCAGCCCCTGAAGTGACTCAGCCCCTGAAGACGTGGACAGTCAACATTGGATCAAAAGAACAGCCTAAGCCTGTGACCAGTGGAGATTATTGGGATGAAGAAACAGTAAGCAAAGCGACCCAACTTCTCCATGAGTATCGGGACTTATGTCTGATGAAGTTCCTTGTAATAAAAGGAATCATTGACGCTGTGGATGAAATTTTGTCGTGGGTAGAAGCTCGACTCCATGTCATTGATGGTGTCCAGAGGTGTCGAGTGTCCTTATTATGGCGCAGTCACAGCTACTGCTTGTGCCGAAGAAGGAAAGGTCTGTCGGAACTTAAAAAATGACCGTTAGAAGAAATCAAATTTGGCAGCGCCGGTACGTTCTTTGTATTAACTGCCTGTATTAATGCGATCTTGGAAAATCTACCACCATTTGGACAAGATCCCTGTCAGATTTGGTGCCATCAAATGCACAATTATGACAGATTTCATGGATAGATTCTATAAGAAGACACCCACACCCGCGATGTTCGCATTTTTCAGTTTCTTGAGTTTTACAATTGCATCCATGTCAGCCGATCGTCAGTTCTAGGAACTGTTGAGAGAGTTTGAACAAATGGGTTTGCCAAACCTTTTCAACCGACCACCTGCATCTGCACCCCATGAAGAAACTCCCCCAGCACCGACTCAGCCAATGCAGACACGCTCTGCCCGAAAGAAGATTAAGCCTGAAGTGTGTTCTAAGCACAATGAAGACCGACACAAGCAATCAGGGTAAACACCAGAGGACCCCGAGATGCCTCCGTCTGGTTCAGCAGAGGTCCCACCTGCAGAAGATGAAAACCATGCAACGAAGCGTACACCGTATCTTCCACCAGTTTGACTAGGAGTTCAGCCACCTCGACGAACAAAGAAGTTCACATTACGCACCCCTTCGTTGCCACCGGGTGTGCAGTTGGTCAGGACCATGACAGGGAAAATAGACGAGCTTAAGTATGCCGACCATGACACGAATGATCGTGCGAAGTTTCCACACTTCGCACCAGGACAATACTTGCATTTCGTCAAATATCCAGAGACTAGCGCGACATTGCTGGAAGTAAAACAGTGGGCTGCTGGCTTGGATCAAGCTGGTCTACTAAAGATGCTCGATGTTCCCCATTTTGGTCGCAGCACACAGGTGACCATAGTGGTCAAGCAGCTGCTGGCATTAGTACATAACGGCCACCTATGGATAGGAGACAAGAAAATTCCTATTAATGGCGAGCTCATTCATAGGATCGTAGCCTTACTAATAGCGGGGCCTGATCCGGGGACCGAATTTCCTTCAAAGCATGAGGATATGAAGCTCACACAAAGCATGAAGGAACGTTTCGGCTTGACGAAGGGAAAACGAGGGTATCACACTTCCGCGATTCAACACCATAATATTCGCTTCGTAGTTGAGCTTTTAGCATGCAAGCTCATGCGAAAGTGCAGACCATATGAAGTGCTTGTCCCGGTTATCAGAATTGCTGCGAACTGTGCTGAAGGCTACAGTTACAACTGGGCAGCGTATATCGCGAAGGAATTCCTTGAAGACGCTCGCGATGCGCAGGAGAAAGGTAGGCCCTTTCACTATTCATGGTTGATAGTCCTCATCGCCCTGGTAGGATGGCAAGAACCTACCGAGGCGCAGTTTGCTGCTATACCTCCGGACATGCCTGGTGCAGTACGGTACGCCTCTCTATGGGTTTCCCAAGATAAAACCCTACAGCAGATGACAAACTGTGTATTTTCCTTTTATATGATGAGTATCTCGTATGAGATCACAAAAACCCCTCGGCTCAGTAATGAGTTATTCTCTCAATACGACGGCACAGCCCATTTCAGCGCCGACATGCATCATATTTTCATCCAGGCCCGCGCGGATCAAAAGCATCAATGGTTTAAGTTACCATATGTAGTGACCAAAGAAGACATCCTCGCAGTAGTTCAACAGTGGCCGGCTGAATGGTTGAAGGACGCAGGGACAAAACCCACCATTCTAGTTCCCTCAGTTACCAATGTGGGCGCAAGCCCTAGTCATACACAGCAGTAAGACCCCCCTGAAGACAGTGAAGAACAAAATGAGTCGCAGTAGAGTGATAGCGACCAGGGTGGAGATGATGGAAATGAAGAAGAAGAATAAGACTCGGTTAAAACTGCTTCAGACCCTAATCGACAGGATAAGCGCAAGACGCCAAAGCCAGAGGAAGTGAACAAACCCCAGTCCTGAAAGAAAACGAAGGCGTCGAAGGACAAGAATATTGATGAGGAGCCCAGCCTGACAAGTGAGGAGCTTGATCAAGCTCTATCGAATTCCACAGAAGTTCTCACCAAGAAATGGTCAGAATTTGCAACTACACATCTGCATGCCATCATCGGTGTAGCAAAGCACATTTTGGAGTTGAAGGACTTAGCAGAAAAATCACTGACTGGCGCTTCAGCAAGTAGTGCCCCAGTAAGCACGTAGCCAGACCTAAGGAAATGGCCGGCCAGAGATAACAAAGGCCAAGTGCCGAGTGCAACCCTCATATTAACGGATGCAATGTCTCATTCGGAGATGAGTATGAAGGTTGGAATAGATTACACTAAGATGTCCATGACGGAGCTACATCTCTGTCAGTTAGCGATTATGAAGGAAATCCAAGCACGAGACCAATATTCGCAAATGTAGTTGGAAAATGCCATAAGTCATCAGCAGGGCTTCGCAACGCAGCTGATGGTAGCGGAGCAGAGAAAGAGGGATGTAGAACGTAAGCGGATTACACTGGTACGAGTTTTGGATGAGGCATGTCGAAGTCTTCTTGACTTCGATGTACAGCTGGTGCAAGAGCCAGAACAAAGATTAGTCAGGCTGAAAGACTATGCGCAGCAGTCTCGCAATGAAATAGAGAAGCTCAAAGCAGAACATGAGGCTCAGATTTCAGAGCTTCAACTCCGCATCACCCCGGAGAGCCCACCAGAGGTCAGGGAGCAACGCCGAGCAGACATCCAGGCCTCCGTAGCAAAAATCTCGGATACTGTGAGCAGCGCAGCAAAGCTGCTAGAAGACAGTGTTGAGACCTGGACCACCCTACAGGAACATCCAGAAGTCAGACAGCTGCAAGAAACCATTAGGCAGCGACAGACAGATTTGGATGCAGTAGTAGCATAAATTAAGACTCTGCCGCCTATGGAGAAAATGCTCAAGGTAAAGCGAAGCAATGAACTCCAGCAGGAAATTGAGTCGTGCAGAGCAAAATCAACAGAAGTGAAAAATTCTATGCAGCCACTTATCAACGAAGCTTTCGAGTTGAGTACTGTTGTGGACACGCAACTCAAAGTTTTGAAGGAATCTGATGCATTTGCACAGAAAACGGCCAGTGAAACATCAGCCGCAGTATTGCAGGAGTTGGTCGAAAAGGAGCAAGCAGCCGACAATATCATGCGTGGTCTCAACAAGCAGTTCACTATCTTCACTGACAAAGTTCGTCTACCAGAAGAGCAGAAGAGTGTCCCGGGACGGGCCACTAGTGAGTCTTAGGGGCCTGTTAGGGCTCCGACCTAAACGGCCCTTGAGTTTGGTAACTCCATAGTTTTTGTGGAAGTTTGTAAGCGGAGTTACGACTCAAAACAGTCTTAGGGGTGTCGGGGTTGAGTCAAAGTACTCTTTTTGTAATAAACCCATGGTTTAAGTCCAGGGTTTAGGGTTCAGGGTGCCCATGGTTTAATTCCATGGTTTTGTAATAAGTGCAATGTATAAATAAGCACTCTTGTAAAGAAATTAGGTTAGGCTTTTGATGTAAGATGAATTGATGCGAAGCTAAGGCTATTTTGTAAGAGAAGGTTAAGTCCCATTTGTGTGCGTGGACGACCTCTATAGCTGTGTGCGCAGAGGGTTTGTGGGTGATTAAGAACATCTGCAGCTGTGTGCGCAGAGGCCTGCAGCTATGTGCGCGGCTTTGAGGACTTGAAGGGATCTATAGCTGAGTGTGCAGATCAGAACTGTGGTTTTTGTAAAGAGTTGAATAAAACACAGTTCTGTGGACGTAGCCCTACACTGGGGGTGAACCACATTATATCTTGTGTTGTGGTTTTTTGTGTTGTTTCTGTTATGTTTTTTCATGCATTGATAAAAATATATCTGATAAGTAAGATCACTGCTAAAATACTAACTTCACTGTGAATTCCCAGTAAAAGGTTAAGCAAGTCAATGTTTGTTTATCTAGCTGCGAAGTTATATATGTGAATGTCGAAGCTCTGTGTTATATGAGTATAAGTTATTAAAAGCTAAAGGTACAGTAATATCCCTCTTGTGCTTGCAGAAACCTGATTCTGTGGCACCCCATAGCTGTTTCGGGTGAGACTGCAACCTGCTCGCAGGTTTTTGCCGAAAGGGCCAACACTGTGGGTCTTTTGTTGGTGCGAAGTGAAGGGTGTAAAACCCGGGTCTGCCCTATAGCCCAACACAACAACCTGCGAACAGGTTGCAGTCTCACCCAAAACAGCGATGGGATGCCGCAGAATCAGGTTTCTGCAAGCAGAAGAGGGATATTACTGTACCTTTAGCCTTTAACAAATAATAATCATACAACACAGAGCTTCGACATTCACTTGTATAGCTTCACAGTTAGATTAACAAACAGTGTCTTGCTTAACCCTTACTGGGAATTCACAGCGAAGTTAGTATTTTAGCAGTTATCTTACTTATCAGTTATATACTTATCAATGCATAAAAGAACATAATAGAACAACACAAAAGAACCACAACACAAGATATAACGTGGTTCACCCCCAGTTTAGGGGTTATGTCCACAGAACTGTGTTTTATTCAACTCTTTACAAAAAAAACAGTTCTGACCTGCGCACTCAACTGTAGATCCCTTCAATTCCTCAAAACTGCGCACTTAGCTGCAGATCTCTGCGCACACAGCTGCAAATCTTCTTGATCACCCAAAAACCCTCTACGCACACAGCTGCAGAGGTCGTCCACGCACACAGCTGGGACTTAACATTTCTTACAAAACTATACTTAGCTTCGCATTAATTCATCTTACATTAAAAGCGTAACCTGACTCTTTTACAAAAGTGTTTATTTATACTAGTACACTTATTACAAAACCATGAGCTTAAACCATGGGCACCCCGAACCCTAAGCCCTGGACTTAAACCATGGGTTAATTACAAAAAGAGGGCTTTGACTCAACCCCGACACCCCTAAAACTATTTTGACTCGCAGCTCCGCTTACAGGCTTCCACAAAAACCGCGGAGTTACCATAATTAAGGATCGTTAAGGTGCGCGCCCCAACAGACCCCTAAGACTCACTAGTGTCCTGTCCCGAGACACTCTGCTGTTTGTCTGGTGGGAGAACTTTGTTGGCGAAGATAGTGAACTACTTGTTGATGTCACGCATGATATTGTCGGTTGCTTGCTCATTTTCCACCAACTCCTACAATGTTGTTGCTGATGCTTTGCTGGCATTTTCCTGTGCAAATACATCATACTCCTTCAGAACTTTAAGTTGGCTGTCCGCAACAGTACTCAACTCCAAGGCCTCGTTGACAAGGGGCTGCATAGAATTTTCCAGCAGTGTTGCTTTTGTTCTATACGACTCAATTTCCTACTGCAGTTCCTTGCTTTGCTTTACCTTGAGCATTTTCTACATAGGAGGCGGTCTTAATTTCCACTTTCACTGCATCCAACTGTCTGTCGCTGCTTGATGGTTTCTTGCAGCTGTTCTACTTCTGGATGTTCTTGCAGTTTTTTCTAGGTGTCGACGCTTTCCTCTAGCAATTTGGCTGCGCTGCCCACAAGATCAGAGATCTTCGTTACTGAAGCCTGAGTATCTCTGCGACGCTGCTCCCCGACCTCTGGTGGGCTCTTCGGCATGATGCGGAGTCAAAGCTCCGCAATCTGAGCCTCATGTTCTGCTTTGAGCTTCTCTATTTCACTACGGGACTGCTGTGCATAGTCTTTGAGCTTGGCTATTCTTTGCTCTGGCTCTTCCTCCAGCTGTACATCGAATTCAGTGAGACTTCGACACACCTCATCCAAAACTCGCACCAGTGTATCCTGCTTCCATTCTGCATCCCTCTTCCTCTGCTCTACTTCGTCAAACTGCACTGCGAGGCTCGCACTTTGCTTCATGGTATTTTCCAACTGTATTTGTGAGTAGTGGTCTCGTGCTTGGATTTCTTTCATGATCACAAATTGACAGAGATGCAGCTCTGTCATGGAAAACTTGGTGTAATCTATTGCAATTGTCATGCTCATCTGCGAGCGGGATGCTGCGTCAATTATAGTGAGGGATGCACTTGACACTTGGCTTTTGTTATCTCTCGATGGCCATTATCTTGTGTCTGGCTGTGTGCCTACTAGGGTACTACTTGCTGTAGCGCTAGTCGCTGATTTTTCTGCTAACTTCTTGAGCTCCGAAATTCGTTGTGCGACGTCGATGATGGCAGCAAGATGCGTACCTACAAACTCTGACCATTTCTTGGTGAGAGATTCTGTGGACTTCGACAGAGCCTAATCAAGCTCCTCACTTGTCAGGCCGGGCTCTTCGTCGATATTCTTATCCTTCGACGCCTTCATTTTCTTTCGGGACTGAAGTTTGGTCACTTCCTCTGCCTCTGGCGACTTGCGCTTATCTCGTCGATTAGGGTCTGAGACAGTTTTAATCGAGTCTTGTTCTTCTTCTTCATTTCCACCATCTCCACCTTGGTCGCTTTCACTTTGCTGCGACTCAGTTTGTTCTTCGTTGTCCTCTGGGGGGTCTTGCTGATGTGTCTAACTAGGGCCTGGAATGTCAGGTTTTGTCCCTGCGTCTTTCAACCATTCCGTCGGCCACTGCCGAACTACCGCGAGGATGTCATATTTGGTCACTGCGTATGGTAACTTAAACCATTGAAGCTTTTTATCAGCACGACCCTGGATGAAGAGATGATGTATGTCGGCCCTGAAGTTGGATGCTCCGTCATACTGAGAGAATAGCTCATTAGTGAGCCGCGGTGTTTGCAGGATCTCATAGGATATGCTCGTGGCGTAAAAGGTGAACAAAGTGTTTGTCATCTGCTGGGATGCTTTGTCCTGCGACATCCAGAGAGATGCATACCTTGCTGCACCCGGCATGCTTGGAGGCACACCAATAAACTGTGCCTCGGTAGGTACTTTCCACCCAATCAATGCAATAAGTACTATCAGCCATGAATAATGAAAGGGTCTACCTTTCTCTTGCGCATCGCGGGTATCTTCAAGCAATTCCTTAGCAATGTACGCTTCCCAGTTGTAACTGTAGCCTTCTGCACAGTTCACAGCAATACTAACAATCGGGGCAGGTACCTCATTTGGTCTGCACTTCTGCATTAGCTTGCATGCTAAGAGTTCTGCAGCGAATCGAATGTTTTGATGCTGAATGGTCGATGTTTGATACCCTCGCTTTCCTTTTGTCAGCTCAAAGCATTCCTTTATGCTATGTGCTAGCTTCGCATTGTCATGTTTTCCCATAAACTCAATGCTAGGGTCAGGCCCCTCCTTCGGCAGGCCCGTAATCCGGTGAATGAGTTCTCCATTGATAGTGATTTTCTGGTTTCCTATTCATAGGTGCCTATCGTGCACCAATTCCAATAATTGCTTGACCACCATAGTCACCTGCATACTGCGACCAAAGTGGGGAACATCCAGCGTCTTCAACAAACCAACTTTATCCAAGCCAGCAGCCCACTGTTTCACTTCAAGTAATGTCGCTCCATTCTCCGGGTATTTGATGAAGTGCAAGTATGTTCCTGGTACGAACTGTGGAAAATTCCCACGATCATTTGTATCATGGTCTGCATACTTAAGCCGGTCTATTTTCCCTGTCATGGTTCCGACCAGCTGCACACCCGGTGGCAGCGAAGGGGTGCGTAATGTGAACTTCTTTATCTGCCAAGACAGCTGAACTCCTGGTCGAATAGGCTGGAGATATGGTGGACGCGGCGGGGCAACTTTCTCATCCTATTCAGGTGGGATTTCTGCTGAACCAGGCGAATTCATCTCGGGATCCTCCGGTGTTTTCCCTATTTGCTTGTATCTGTCTTCGTTCCGTTTAGAACGAAATTCAGGCTTAAACATTTTCATGGTAGAGCATGTCTGCATTAGCTGAGTTGGTGCTGGGGAAGTCTCTTCACGGGGTGCCGACACAGGTGGATGGCTAAAAAGGTCCAGCAGACCCCCCTGTTCAAATTCTCTCACTAATTCCTGAAGCTCGCGATCAGCTGACATGGACGCAATTGTAAAACTCAAGAAAATGTGAAATGCGAACTTCGCAAGTGTGGGTGTCTTCTTATAGAATCTGTCAACTAAATCTGTCATAACTGTGCATTGATGATACCGAATCTGACAGAGATCTTGTCCAAACGGCGGTAGATTTTCCAAGATCTCATTAATACAGGCAGTTAATACAGATAACGTACCGGCGCCGCCAAATTTGATTTCTTCTAACGGTCGTATTTTAAGTTCCGACAGATCTTTCCTTCTTCGGCACAACCAATAACTCTAGCTGCGCCATAATAATGACATTCGACACTTCCTGACACCAGCTTCGACATGGCTTCGAGCTTCCACCCACGACAGGATGTAGTCCCCAGCCTCAATGATTCCTTTCATTTCTAAGAACTTCGTCAGAGATAAGTCTTGATACTCATGGAGAAGTTGGGTCACTTTGCTCACCATTGCTTCATCCCAATAATCTCCAATGATAGCATACTTAAGATTTTCTTCTGATCCAATGTTTATTGTCCGCGTCTTCAGGGGATGAGTCACTTCAGGTGCTTCGACCGCTGGTCCGTGTACTTCGCAGTGTCCTTCTGACTCAAGAATGTTAATTTTGCATGGATCATCATCATCCTCGTCAATTGCGAGGTTATAACATTCTACTGCATTAGCTTCTTGTGCCTTCCAATCAGGTTGGTACTCTGCTATTTCTTTATCATCAAACACTTTAGTATGGATCAACCTAACAGCAGCATCCAAAGCAGGACAAACCTCATTAATAGAAAATGTCAGCACAAAACTATCAACAAGAGTATCCCAACTTACTGTACCATGGCGAAGCTCGACCTCCACATACCAGTTCTTTGCTATAGGTTCTAGGGTGTGCACAAACTTATGTACCCACTCTTCACAAGGTACACGCTTCCAGGCTTCGTAGCATTGCTCCAAATGTTCCTGAGGGCTAGTCTTACCATTAAACCTGCTTCGCACTTCCTGAGGTTGATCCATGAATCTCAGGCAAAGGGACTTCTGGCACACTTCCCAACTATGAATGTACTTTTTATGACCATTCCACCATCTGGCTGTTGTGGCTCTGAATGTTGAATTTAGAGTCTCCATTTTCTGGGGGTCTGGTACTTGTTCTGAGAATTGTATAATAAAATCTGCTCGGGCTGTCAAGCCATCAAAGGTAGGCAAGTCTCTTGTCTGTGAACCAAGCCATCTGAGAGACTTGGTAATTCTGGCACATCGATGTCCCTATAATTCATAGAGTCTATTCTGCCAATTCTCTAAACCGTCATCTGAATTAGTCATGCAGGAGCTATCACACTACCAATCCATGATACCTTCGGCAGTAGGGTCAACATAATCTTCTTCCTTAGCTGTGATGTTGTAGATATGATCGAAAACATCCTGATCTTCATCTCTGAGCGGTTCTTTGTACCTTTCTCCTTGAGAAGGGTCCAGTGGTACTATGACTCTCAAACCTTTTCCTTCGAAATTCATCTGTCTCTTCTTAAGGTTAATGACTACAGCATTGTCTATTTCCCACTCAATTCTTAGCAAGGTTGGGTAGGTGTTTCTATCATCAATTATCTCAATGACTTCAAAATCAGCTAAAGTGCTGACTCCATCTATATCCACTGGTACACTAGGGAGTCTTCCTAGGGGCATAATCTTCTGCTGATTGGCTAATCTCAACTGTATAGGGGACCATTCAAGGGTAGGTTTTCCCATTTGTTCCCATGTCTGCTTAGTTAAGACATTTACTTCTGATCCTAGATCCAGAATGACAGCAGTCATGTCATACTCTCCTATCTGAGCATGCAATCTCATTTCTCTTCCAGTGCTTCTAACTCTATTAACAGTTTTTTCCTTACCAGAGCTTCGTTGAAGTTCGCAGGAAGCAATAACTTTCTGTAACTCATTTAAAGCATTCTGATTTCTTAAGAGCTTCATACAACTCTATAAAAATGAAGACAGTGTACTTACTTTATCTGTCGAAGCTTCTTGAGACTGTGCCTGCTGCTGATGTTGTTGCGCAGGTGCTACTGATGTACTCGGATCAACAAAGTCTTTCTTAGCTTCCATAAATGTCTCTTTTTCTCTTCCCACATCAAATGCTGGAATTTTCTCTGGGGTCTTGCGGACCCAAGCCTCGACAGACTGTTTTTCCTTAGGCTGTACTTGCATCGTAACTCCACTCCTGGTAACAACGTTAATGGCTGGAACAGGTCTTTGCTCCACAGAAATCATCTGAATATTCTGAGTGGGAGCACTATTTCTTTCTTGTATTTTAGCTATCAACTGTGGGCATTGCTCAATCACGTGGTCGACTGATCTGCAATATCGACATGTTGTAGCTGGGTTCCGACAGTCTCTAGCTAGATGTCCTGCCTGGTTACAGTTATAACACACAACCTAGCCTCGTCCTCTTCCAGCCATACCACCACGACCACAACCTCCAAAAGTACCTCGACCGGATGCACTACCACGCTATCCATATCCATCATTGCCTTGCACATCGTTTTGTACCCTATAAGCATCATAGGTTCGTTCTCTCATGAGGTCAAAACTACGACATTCATCTTCATTGTGTCCCACTGACTTACAAAACTTGCAATAGGGGTTCTTTGGTACTTGCACATATCTCTGCAGCAGATAGCAGTCTTCAGGTCGATGCTAGCCAGTTGACCTACAGATCTCATAATATAGAACACTAGGGTTGAATGGGTTTGGCGCACCAGAATTCAGGTAATTTCTTACCGCAAGACACTGTTCCTTGTCATGACCCTCTGTCCGACATCGTGTACACCAAACCTCTTCGTGAGTGGATTTCCCCTTCTTCATGTCGCAAAGTTCCAAAGCCATTTCTGCCAACTGCGCTTATATTTGGGCTATACCAGAATTATCTTCGACAGGAGTTGTTTCCAGCTTCATGGAAATCTCCAAAGCCTCTTGCTGATCAACAGCCTTCTGTTGCATGAGTGGAGTCCTGATATGTGGTAACAAAGCTGAAATGAACCATTCCTTATGTTTTTATGGTCCAATAGTGAAAGCTAACTTGATCTAGCGGAACTTTGAAGATTTGATCAAAGTCCCAAACTGATTCACCTAGCCTCTACTGGATCTCTTTTAGCTCAGTGATACACTGTGACTCTAACTTAGTCTTCTTGAACTCTTTGATCATGGCTATTTTAATATCGGCCAAGACATGATTCTGGGTACTGGAGAACTTCATGACCCAGGTCAAATCCCGGTCTCTGAAAGAAGTAACCAGCTACGCTCTTTTTATATCTTGATCTACGATGTTCTTAGCAGTCCACACTGCTTCACATAAAAACAAAAACTGTTCTGGATCCTCTGATCCAGTTCCTCTTAATACTGGTAGTTTGATGTCATCATTCATGTGGGTCATCGCGAATCTAGGGGGGGGAGGGAGGGGGACTGGTAGTAGGCGGGGTGGAACTTACTGGGGAAGACTGACCTGCGACAGGAATACTCGAGCTAGGGTTACTTTCAGACTGCAACGGGTTCTCAGGGATAACAGATCTTTGTTGCGGGGTTACCGGAGGGTTTCCAACAGAAGGGGTTTCTTCAGGCTCTGAGTCGGCTGGACTTACAGGGGTATACTAGGTAGTCTGACCTAGGGTATAGGATCCAAAATTTCGCTTGTACCTTTTGCCACTTCGCAGCAAACCACTTTGCTCGTCGAAGTCACTTTCACTTGTAAACATAGGTTAGTACTACTAAATCTAACAGTCTGATTCAATGAGCAATATACATTTTTTTAAATGAATTCAAGTACTTACCCCTTGGTCCTTTGAAAAAATGTCGTTCGGCTTCGCTGAAGGAAGTACTTGTGTCGATGGCAAACTCCGTCACAAATGCTTCAAGGGTTCGCGTTGTCCAAAAATCAACAGCTCGGAATATCTCGTTGTTCACTCTTTTCAATATATTAATTCTTATGGGAGTCCAATCAAGAAACTAACCTTCTTGGAAGTTCGTCTTTCTTTCGGCCAACCTGGATAACCACTGGTGCAAATCTATGTGGATACTACCAAAGAAAATTTCATAAACATCAGAAAAAACATACCTTTGTAAAAAGTCATCTGAACTACGACGCGGATCTTTGTTCTCTTGTTCAGCAAATTTCAGATAAGTCCCTTCAATCCAATCACCGATTTCTTTCACTGAGGGTATCCAAAACATAGCCCTCCAGGTACGACATAAATCCCTCTTGAGCAGATACTGAGTTCAACCGGCAACGGAACCAATTTTTTGGGCTTAGGGCAGACCCGGGTTCTATACTTTTGTCTTCGCACCAACAAAAGACCCACAGTGTTGGCCCTTTCGACAACAACCTGCTAACAGGTTGCAATCTCACCCGAAACAGCTATGGGATGCCGCAGAATCAGGTTTCTGCAAACAGAAGAGGGATATTACTGTACCTTTATCATTTAAAAAATAATAATCATACAACACAGAGCTTCGACATTCACTTGTATAGCTTCGCAGTTAGATGAACAAACAGTATCTTGCTTAACCCTTACTGGGAATTCACAGCAAAGTTATTATTTTAGCAGTGATCTTACTTATCAGTTATATACTTATCAATACATAAAAGAACACAACTGAACAACACAAAAGAACCACAACACAAGATATAACGTAGTTCACCTCAAGTTTAGGGGCTACGTCCACAGAACTGTGTTTTATTCAACTCTTTACAAAAACCACAGTTTTGATCTACGCACTTAGCTGTAGATCCCTTCAATTCCTCAAAGCTGCGCACTTAGCTGCAGATCTCTGTGCACACAACTGCATATATTCTTGATCACCCAAAAACCCTTTGCGCACACAGCTGCAGAGGTCGTCCACGCACACAGCTGGGACTTAACCTTTCTTACAAAACTAGCATTAGCTTTGCATCAATTCATCTTACATCAAAATCCTAACCTGACTATTTTACAAAAGTGCTTATTTATACTAGTGCACTTAATACAAAACCATGGGCTTAAACCATGGGCACCCCGAACCCTAAACCCTGGACTTAAACCATGGGTTAATTACAAAAAAATGGCTTTGAATCAACCCCGACACCCCTAAGACTATTTTGAGTCGCAGCTCCGCTTACAGGCTTCCACAAAAACCACGGAGTTACCATAATTAAGGACCGTTAAGGTGCACGCCCCAACACAATTGGGCCCTCTTAAGATAGGAGTTGTGAACAACTTCTCCTTAAGATTAACAAACGATGTCTGGCATGCTTCATTCCAAACAAACTGCACATCCTTCATTAACAGGGAAAACAAAGGAGAAGTAAGTTTGGAAAAATTCTCTATAAATCTTCAGTAGTATCCAGCATGTCCCAAAAAACTTCGCACCTCTTTTTGAGTTGCAGGAGTAGGTATATTTTTTATTACCTTGATTTTTGGGGGATCCACCTGAATGCCATCGACAAAGATGAAATGCCCCAATACTACTCCCTCACTCATCATCATATGGCACTTTTCAGTGTTTAAGGAGAGTTGGGTCTGTTCACAGCAAGTTAAAACTTTTTTCAAATTTTCCAGTGCTTCTTCAAAATCCTTGCCACAAGGAGTGAAATCATCCATAAAAATTTCCATACTATCATTAACTAATTCAGAAAATATTCCAATTACAGCTCTTTGAAATGTTGCTGGTGCATTACATAAACCAAAGGGGAGCACTCTATAAGCAAACATTCCCCATGGATAGGTGAAGGTAGTTTTATCTTGGTCTTCAAGAGCAATCTGAATCTGATTGTACCGGCTAAACCCATCCATGAAGGAGAATAACTTCTTCCCTGATAGGGTGTCCAGTACTTGATCAATAAAGGGAGAGGGAAAGTGGTCTTTTTGTGTGGCTTTGTTCAACTCCCTATAGTCGACATAGACTCCATTTACCATTTTTTTTAGGTACAATTATGAGCGGGAAGACCCACTCGTTGTCTGAAATAGGATATATGAATCCTGTTTCTAAGAGTTTCTGAAATTCTTCCTTCAATATTTCCCTAAAATTGGGGTTCATTCATCGATGAGGTTGGCACATAGGCCGAGAGTCGCTTTTAATATAAATATGATGGGTGCACAGGTTAGAGGGAATACCCCTCATGTCTGTATACTCCCAGGTAAATGCCCGCTTGTGTTCTTTCAAGAGACTGATCAGGAACTTCTATTCATCTAAGGAGAGGATGGGGTTAATATTCAGGTTTTTTCCAGACTCTACCTCAATGGGAATACTTTTCGAGTTTTTCAATAATGAGATTATGTGTGTGTTACCGACTAGTGCTTCTTATGTGAGATTTTCTTGTTCTTCCGTACCCAGAGTAATGTTTAGGATTTGATAAACTTCTTTATTGACTGAGGTGGGTTCACTGATGAAGTTATTAATGGCATCATCTTCAGTTTCATCTTTAAAATTTAAGGATTTCCCTATAGTTAATAATGTTTGAACGCCCTCCTCTTCCTCTGGCTCCATCCAAAAATAAGTTTCAGCTTCTAGACTCGACCGAGCTAGAGGATAGAGAGTGAAGTTCTTAGTCTTGGTGCCATCTGATATGGTCATAGATCCAGATCGGCAGCTGATGCAAGCATCAGTTGTGGATAACCAAGGCCTTCCTAGGATCAATGGGTGTCCTCCTAGCTGCGACTTAGGTTATAAAACCAAGAAGTCAGTAGGATACTCCCAAGAGTCAACTGAGATAACGAGATCATCCAGAATTCCTTCAGGTTTAATGATGGATCTATCTGCCAGTTCTAAAACAGTGGGGGTCAGCATAAGATTAGTGAGCCCAAGTTTTCTTACAGTTTCGATTGTCATGACATTAATCGTTGCTACTAAATCTACTAGTACGTTGGGTATCTGTGTATGCCCAATCTGCACAGTGACAGTGGGGTTCCCAGGATCGTCATATTTGGCCAATAGGGTTTTCCGGTTATTAATGCAGATAATTTCCCTATGACGTGGACAGTGGGAGGATCTCTGGGTTTCCTCCCTGGTTTCTTTGTGCACAAGTCCCAAACAGTTCTAGCATAGATAGGTACGTATTAAAGAGCTTGAAGGAGAGGGATTTTAACATAAATATTCTTTAACTCTCCTAAGAGGTTAAACTAGGGTTGTCCCCCTGCCCTTGGTAGCATTAATCTCTCGGGATACAGTGGTTGCCTAATCAACTAGGTAGGCTGCGTATCACTGGATTTACCATTATGTGTTTCAACCGTCCCATTTGTGAGATGTTCAGCATCTTCAATAATGGGGGTCGTATCGGATAGATGTTGCGGATTCATCCCTTCTTCATGTACAGAGGGTGGAACATCTTCTATGATTACAGGCTCTACTATTTTCCCTGACCGTAAGCGAATATCGTTGCAAGGCACAGGAGAAAGGGAGTAGGCAGGCATGTTGACAGTCTCAAATTGATGGACTATTTTATTTTTTGGGTTAGGATTATGTTGAGCAGGTAGTTGAGGTCGTATCGATACATTAGGGGCAGAATTGTTCTGCAACTGTAGCTGTGACTACTAACAAGGGTATTGAAGATATTGAGGATATTGAGGAGGGTATGGTTGTTGTTGATGTGGAGGTTTTTGAGGAAACTGGTTCCCTAGATGGAAATTCCTCCATCCAGGGGACCAAGAAGTTGGTTGGTGTGGTGGTTGTGTCCAGGAATTCCATGAATTATAATTTTGCATTGAAGGTTGAAAAGGGTTCCACTGAAAATAGGATGAAGGGAATTGTGTATTCACATTTTGCATATTATTCCAATTACTCATATTATTCAAAAATGGAAACGAGTCCGAGTTCATACCTTGGTTTCGAGGTTGCCAAGGTTTCTTTTGTGCAATGAAGTAGGTTGGTTCCACCTCTGGAGTTGATGCCTGCAAAACAGCCTTCACTTGGGGAAGTGAGGGGCATTCTTTTGTGTCGTGGTTCATCTCGCACAGCCGACACACTTCTACCTTGTCAAGTGGGCACTCCTTCAGAGGGTGTTTCTTTCTACATCGAGGGCAGAACACACTTAGTGTGAGGTCCTCTACTGCCTGTTTTTTCTTTGCCCTTAGGCCGTTGATTTTCGAGAAGATAGAGCTCATCATTTCTATTTTGAAATTTTCAAGGAGGTTGCCTATCTCTGCATGGGTGGCTCCTCCATTAGATGACTTCTGAGTTTTATTGAAGACATCACATTCTAGCTTATCCCGTTTGTCCCACCTGTTATTCCTGGAAGATCCCTTGGAGTACCTTTTGCATAATTCCACAATATTTTCGAAAGACTCCTTGGAGATATCCCCCTTTCCTAATAGGTTTAACATATATAAGAAATCATCCCTAATCCCGCGAAGCAGGATTATCTTGAGCACATATAACCCCATGTTCGTCTGTCCAGCTCTTTGCACATTGTGTTAGCACTCAGAATGTACCCAGGTTGCAAAGGTAAATCCCAAAGGTAACAGCAAAAACCACTTTATAAAGAAACTGGGTTTCCTTTCCAGAGAGGGATCTCTCAAATATAAATTTAACAAGGCCAGATATAAAATCAACACTTAAAACTCATATAGATCTTTGAAACAATACACATAATCATTGGGCAATGGAGTCAAATATACATAAAGATATCACAAGGTCATTCCCATTGAATGTGTGTANAGGGTGACGATACGGTTGCTCATTGGGTTCCCGGGGCTTGCTGGATTTATTGGGATCGCTGATGGGCTTCCTTGCGCACCAGTCCCGACACTAGGACTACTGGTGTTCGCACACGGTTCAGGTGAGTAACTTCTAGGTATCAGTTCAGGGGATATCCTTAGAATGTCGTAGTCACATCCTGTCCTTGGTGTCTCTACAGACTCTTTCGGTTCTGCTCTCTCAGAAATCAAACTATAGTCCTCCTCTTCATCGCAGGACCCTTCGTCTAGGTGTGACTCACATCCATATTCACCTTCCCTGGGCAGGCTATAAGCTCTCCTGCCTTCTCTTACCTTCCTCCTCTTCCCTAACCGAAATCTCCTTCCACTTCTTAAGAATCCAGTGTCCAACTCGTCTTCTGAGCTCTCCAGGAACATTTCTTCTTACTGCCTTCCATATTACTCCTAAATTTACACAGCATATTCCCTTCATGGGCTGCGCGACTCAATCTCTAAGTTGTAAAATACCCTTTTCATAAAGGAGCATTTTAATCCATATATTTATAGACATAAGGTTCCTTCCCTGAGGTCCTTGGAAAAAACGTCTCTCTACCTCGCTATACGAGGTTATCGCTTCAACAACGAATTCGGTAACATATCCTTCTAATATGCTATCAATCCAAAAATCAACAGCTCTGAAAATAGGGTTACTTACTTGTGTCAACAGGTCGGTCCATTCAACTACTCATCTTCGCTGGAAGATAGTGTGTTGGGTCGCTAACTCCGACAACCATTATTGCAATACAACAGGGAATTATACGAAAAAATTTCATGGATATCTGAATATAGATATTGCTGCAACCAGTTCTCAGGGCTCAGCGGAGAACCCTCTCTTTCCTTCTACGTGAATATCAACGTCTTTGACTCCAGACACTCCTCGACTTCACTCTTAGTCGGGTGCCACAACATTTCCCTCGTTTTGATCAATAGGGTCACAGCAATGGAACCATTTGTTGGCCACTTTTCCAAACTCGCATGACCCTAGTTCTGCGTAGCCCGTCAACCCAACAAACACCCGAAATACCGGCCCAACAGAGCAATCCCCATCAGCAACGCCCGCAGAGCAGGCGCAGTCTCCCATAAGATATATCTTCGATGGGTAACCACCAAAACCATGTTTCCACGATTGTCGACGGATTATATTCCCTTTGCGCGTGGCCAAGGAGCTCGACCAAGTCGCAAGGATGGAGTCATTTCCATCGAACTGTAGTACACACCATGCATATCTTTCATTAACTACTAACGGCGTGACACAGATTCGGCCTTAGTACTTGAAACATAACTGAATATAAAGGAAAGCTAATAGACAATCACAATATAATAGATGCGCAACAGCGATTGCACCATTAACATAAGCTAATATTCAAATGTTATGCATAATAACCTATAATCATAAGCATAAAAATGATCATAAACAACATACACATGCATTCATCAACACATAGAAGAATGCACATGGAAACCCATCTGGGAAAAACCGCAAGGCGCTCTTCATCTAGCATGAGAAATATATGGCGCCTTCAGCCTGTATTCGACTGCAGACTGTCCTAGATCTAGCTTTCTGCTCAGACTTTCTTTTGCTCTCATGGTCTCTGTATTATTTTTCCTAATCTACTGCTACCATCTACTGATCCGCACACATCCTGGATCGACCTCTCTAGCATCTGCACCTCTCTAGTAGAGCTTATCTTCTATTGCACTACCTCTGACTGCCTCCTGCATACTTTTGACTACTCTACTACTCATATCTCACAGCTTCCCTTGGATCCCTTAGAGATCTTCCCTCTCCTAAGCTACTAAAAGAGTAAAACAACAACAACCAATGACCCTCATCAACCAAAATCCAACCATCTAATTATTGAATCCCTCCTATTTATACTATTTTACATGACCACGCAGGGTCGACTGCATACAAGCAGTCTGTTAACTATCACCATTAGCTGCCCCTCAGGCTACAACTGTGGTGATCATGACCTGACACAAGGCACTAATGACCTTACTTACAGCATGCATTCACTCATGTGGCATCTGCCGACTTAAGCCAACTTTAGCACCAACGATCATCCTGTCACTTTCGGTCGTTATTCTGCACTTGTGCTACTGCTTTACCCTGCTGGCATCTTCCTTCCATGCAGGTGAGCTCTTTTGCGCCTATTCCTTCTTCTGCGCATCTTTACTCATCCGTCATTTCCCTTTTCCTCGCAGATTTCCTTTCTTGTGCTTGCACTGCAGACTGATTCTTGTGCATTTCTTCACTTGTGCTTATTTCCTACGTGCTTTCTGCAGGCCCAACACTTCTTATCCACATGCTTGTCATATGAGTGACTATGATTATTGAAATTGATGGTATCCAAAGACATCATCCTGATTATTCTATGGAACCAGAGGTTCCTTGATTAGATATGTGGTCTACCAATTGTTGTTGAGCTGGGAAAGGATCAGTAAGCACTGTGAGTGTAGGGTTACTTTTCAAAAATTTACTGATATCTTCACGACACAGGAACTCCTTTGTGAAGTGATCACCCCCACATAATATGCAAGGGTACTTAGCTTTTATTTTCCCTTTGTTATCGTTCTCTGTGGCTGCATTCTTGGTATTCTCCTGTTGGTTCCCAATTTTTTTATTTTTACATTTTCCTTTTTTCCTATTTCCTGAGGTTTGTGTACTTTGAATAGCATTTACCTCGACGGAAACCGTAGGAGTTGAAGGAGTAGTGGTAGAAGTATTTGATTTCTTGGCAGGTTTTGTTGTCAAGGAGGGTTGGATTGAACCAACAATCCTATCAACAGGAGTTTCTGCTAGTGGTTTAATAGGATCTATGCTCGGACAAGGAGCCTAAGGAATTAAGTCACATAGTGTTCCGAATTGGGAATATACCAAATCCAGATACTGAGCACAACTGATAGCCTGCTCTTCAGTAACAGCACCGCCCATAGCCACATCTCAGGCGATAGGAGGCAACAATGACTTTGTGAACCAATCAGCTAGTAGTTGGTCCGGGATAGGAGATTTAATAAGTCTCCTCCACCTTATCCACTCATGGATATGATCTGATATGTGTGTGGAGGTATTTTGATGGAGTGAAGTTAAAAGGTCTGTACTTGTTTCATAACAAATGGGTAGCTAAAAGTGTGTAAAGAAAACAGTTTCCAGAGAGCTAAAACCCACAAACGAATGTTTTGGAAGTTCAATGTACCAATTTGCAGCCGTGTCGGTCAATGTGCGCTGGAAGAGCCTTAAACTAACAGAATCATCCATCAAGGAGTTTGAGGAACACCATAGATGGAAGGTCATAACATGGTTCTTGGGATCATCTCCCTGTTTTCCATCAAACTTTGGAATGTCTGATGCAAATTTTACCGGAATAGTAGGCCATGGAGGGTCATGTCGAATGGGATCATTTATCAACTTGGAAAAATCAGGTAAGTCCAAAGTTGCCAAGATAGGTAATTGCCGATTAGGTTCCACATATTGGTAGTACTGATAAGGAATTTGTGTACTAGTATGACCATAAGCTGACTGATATATGGGCTGTTGGTTTGGTTGATGGGTAGGAAGAGCCTCCTGAAGGGGGTGGGCCTCGAGGAGGTGGGCCTCGAGGAGGTGGGCCTCTAGGTAGTGGTCCTCCAAGTGGTGGTTCTCTAGGGGGTGGGCCTCCTAGTGGTGGGCCTCCAGGAAGTGTACCCCCCGAAGGTGGACCTCCTAACGGTGGTCCTCCTGAAGGTGGACCTCCAAGTGGTGGGCCTCTAAGCGGTGGTGCTCCGTAAGGTGGACCTCCTCCAGGTGGGCCTCCTCCTAGTAGACCTCCAAAGGGTGGGCCACCATAAGGCAACCTTGTGGCACCTCCAGAAGTAATAATAGGCATTCCTCTCATTGTTGGCATGTAGGACCAATTAGGTTGCTTCCATGGTGTAAACATGTTTCCAAGGTAAGGGATTCCAAAATTCATAATTCCTGTAGATGTAGGTTGATAATTCATGTTTACTACAGGTAATTGATTTTTTGGGTAACCATAACCCTAAGAAGGATGGTTGATGGTAGGTTATACCCCTGAGGGTTTACCTCAAATCGATGGAGGGTTTACCGTATTGGTGTGGGTAGGAGGAAAATACACTATTGATTTCCCTACAGTAGAGGTCTGCCTAGTACTAGTAACAACTCCACTAACCGATAATGTAGTTCGTGTTGGGGGTTTCCCCCCAGTGTTAGAAGTTATTGACACCACTTGAGAAGAGGGTTTCTCCCAGGTATAGATGATATGGGAGGACTAGAAACAGACCTAGGATTTAAAACTATAGAGTTGGAAATTTGACCCAAATTACGAGGAGACATACCACGAGATGCAACATCATCAGCAAGTGGACTATATTCAGAAGGCCATGGATCCGACAGACGAGGTAAAAGAGCTGACATAGGTTCTTTATGAGGTATAGGGGTAGCCATAAACTTTTCCATTCTCTCTTGAAAATTACGATCACGATTAAGCGATGCTTGAATTCTCCTATATGCATCCTCATTCAGAGAAGGGTTTTCAAAAGAGGGTCTAATAACCCCAAACTCAGAAATGGATTGACCCATAGAAGTTCTTCAAAAATGAGCATCAAGGCCATACTCAGCTCCATCAACACCATCTATTCAACCTTCGATCGAACAATGAAAGGAAGTGTCAGCTACAGGACACTGTTGGACCCAAGGAGTAACATAAGAAGCGAATTAATCTCCGCTTTCTACAACTGGATTTTCTCCCACATGGGAGTCAATTGCAACTCCTTGGTTTATGGATTCAATTGTGCCTTACCCTATTATAGGTGGAAATTCGAGTGGTAAGATCTGGTTTCTTCTCGATCGTCTCAACTGAAAATCAGCCAGAATGTAAAAGTCACTAAAAAAACTAACTTAGGGTTTCAAAACTAATCAGGCCACAAGCACTAAAAAACTAACTTAGGGTTTCAAAACTAAGATAAATCACACAAGGTCTTCTCCTACACAAGCTACAGGCCACAAGCAAACTTAAGTGATAGGATGAACTCAAAATAGTCAGTCTCTCACCAAGATTGTCAAGAAGGTGCAACTCGCGATATACTCAAGGTATGTGCGTAGTAATCTCCCCAAGTGTTGTTCTCGGTGTATTGCTCCAAACAAGACAACCAAAGGATTTTTCTCAGTTGGACAAAGAATCCTAGTAGGGTCTCCCGATATACGCAAGGTACATGGGAGCTCAAATCCGTAATAGTGCTTTCATGAAGTCCTTTCTATATCAACATTAGATCAGAAAGGTTTAAGAGTTTCTTTTTGTAGATGGTGAAGTTCTTATGTGGAAGAAAGGAAAACCTATAGATGATGCAGTAGTGATTGGAGTTGAAGAAGGAGGACTCTACAAACTAAAGGGACATGTAGACTTAGGCATTGTTGACTAGTACCATAAGCCCATGTGAGTTATTGAACATAAGACTTGCTCATGTACATTAAAAAGCATTACTAATTGTGAGAAAAGTGGTGGCAGGCTTGCCAGAGATTCAGATAAACCATGGAGTGTGCGAAGGATGTGCACAAGGAAATAATACCAAGAACCCTTATCTAAGCAATAACAGTAAAGCAAAAGGGATTCTAGACATTGTTCACTCAGACATTTGTGGAGCAAAGAAAAATACTTCATTAAGCGGGTATGTTTATTATGCCTCCTTCATTGATGACTACTCCCATGAAACTTGGACCTATTTCTTGAAGAAGAATGAATGAAGTATTTGAGAAGTTCAAGGAGTTTAAGGCTCTTGTAGAAAAACTCTCTAAAAAGAGTCTCAATACATTAAGATCATATAATGGAAGAGAATTCACATCAAGTAAATTTAACGAGTACTGCAAAGAATCTAGGATTAAGAGGGAGCTCACCATTCCCTACAATCCACAACAAAATGGTGTGGCAAAGATGAAGAATAGATCTATCACGGATGCTATAAAATCCATGATACATGATCAAGACCTACCTATGTATCTATGGGCATAAGCATCTAGAAAAACTGTATATGTGCATAATAGAATCTCCAACAGTTCCCTTGGGAATAAAACTCCAGAAGAGATGATTACTAAAGATAATCCTGAAGTCAGTCACCTTAAAATATTTGATTGTCTGGTTTATACACACATTCCCAAGGAAATGAGATCAAAATTGGATCCTTTAGAAAAGAAGGGATTGTTTGTGTGATATAGTGAGTAATCAAACTATTACCAAATATATATCCCAAGGTACCATCAAATTGAGCTAAGTAGAGATGTTACTTTTTTCGAAGATACAACTTTAAGGTAATCAAGGAAAGACAATGAACTCGAAGAGGAGAATGAAACTCCTAAAGCTGCAGAAGTTTCTAAACCAGTTAGAAATGAGGTGGAAGAACATATACCTGAGGACCATGACATGACAAAATGTCAGATACCTGATAAAATTCCTAGTGAGATGATCTCACGCAAAAGAAGGCATGCTTGGGCACGATAAGTAATTGAAGAAGAAAAAAGACTTGGTGTCCCTGAAGGAACCATGAGAGAAAGAAATAAGCCAAATCCATACCCCAATTATGTGGCTTTGATGTGGAACCTTGTTGACAAAAAACCTACATGATTTGTAGAAGAAATCAAGCACAAGGAATGGGTAGATGCCATGGTCGAGGAATACCAATACATCATAAAGAATGATGTATGGGAAGTAGTAGCAAGAACAAAGAATAAGTTAGTAGTATCCTTGAAATGGATATACAAAACAAAGCATTCAACAAACAATAGTGTAGATAAGTACAAGGAAAGAATCATATCTCGACAGTTCTCTCAGAAAGAAGGAATCGTCTATGAGGAGACCTTTGCACTAGTAGAAATGTACACCTCAATTACAATCGTCCTTTCCTTGGCATCCAAGATGAAGTGAAAGTTACATCATATGGATGTAAAGACAACTTTCCTAAATGGAGTAATATAAGAAGAAGTATACATTAAACAACCGCAAGGTTTTGAGACAGGTAACCATAAAACTCATGTATGCAAACTGAAGAAGGCATTGTATGGGCTAAAGTAAGCCCCCAGATTGTGGTATGGAATAATTCATGGTTCCTTATCAATTTAGGCTTTACAAATAGTAGAGAAGACTCCAACCTCTACTACAAATTTGAGGATGATGGGCTTATGATTCTACTACTGTATATAGATGACTTATTCTTAACAGGTGAAGACAAGCCCATCAACACATGCAAGAAGAAGCTCGCTACACAATTTAAGATGAAAGACCTTGGAATGATGCATTACTACTTCTTAGGTATGGAAGTATGGTAGTATCCATACGAGTTTTTCTTAAACCAAGGAAAATATGCAGTAGAGATCCTAAAGAGATTTGGGATGATGGATTGTAAGGCTATGACTACTCCAATAACAACAAATTTGAATCTCTTGAATGATGATTCCTCAGAGATAGTGGATGTTACCTTATATAGATAGATTAATTATTCACTAATGTACTTAAATAATACAATACCCAATATATGTTTTGTTGTAAACACTTCAATTCAATATTTGGTGAATCCCAGACATATTCACTTAGTAGGAGCAAAACAAGTGATGAGGTATCTAAAAGGTACATTAGATTATGCTCTCAAATATGCATCAGATGGCGAGATCAGATTACAATGATTTGCAGATTCAGATTGGTCAGGAAGTACCAAAGATAGAAAGAGCACTTCAAGATGTTTCTTTAGTTTGGGATCAGGAATGATCTCATGGTTCAGCAGAAAGAAGACCAATATAACACTCAACACGACAGAAGCCTAATACATAGCAACATGTTTAGCTTGTAGAAAATCCGTATGGCTTCACAAGATGTTGGCAAGATGATTTGATAAAGAGGTAGAGATAACCAATATCCGTTGTGATAATCAGAGTTGTCTGAAGATGACAAAAAACCCGGTGATTCATGACAAGTCGAAACATATCAAAATCAGATATCACTACACCTAGGATATGGTACAGAAGGGAGCTGTAAATCTCAAATATGTTCCTACATAGGAACAAGTGGAAAATATATTAACTAAGCCTATGTCTCATGTAAAGTTTGAATACTTTTTGGGACAAGCTTGGTGTAGTTTGAAAGGACCTCCCTCGAAAGAGGAAATAGAAGAGGTAGAAGGATCTTGGTTACAGTGGTGTGGTATCTCATTTTACGGTAGGGTATACATGGCTAGGATTGTTGGCCCAAAAGGGTTAGTAAGTCAGACAAGTTTTGTTAATCCTAGGGGTATTAACATGTATGTTTATGTTTGTTTGGCCCAAAAGGGTTAGTAAGCCAGACAAGGATTATTTGGACCCTAAGAAGATCCATGTGTCTGACTAGGCTTATTGGTCGGAAAGGTTTAGTAAGTCAGACAAAATTCTCGGGTGGATCTACCAAAGAAACCACCGTGATTCTGCTCCAAAAAGGCCAAAAAGGGCAAGAGGTGGTTTAAGTATTTCTATACTGATGAGGCAGGTTCAATATTCTCTTACTAATGTTGATGAGGTACTTTCAGTATTTTCATATTGATGATTGATGCAGTAGATTCAATATTCTCATACTGATATGAATGAGGTAGTTTCAATATTTAATAGTTGGCATGTTGTCGAACTTCAACAAAGTCTAGAACTTCGACTACTTCAACTACTTTGACAGGTTCAGCAAGTCCGCACCTCGACAAGTTTCGTGCTCAACATCCATCATCTCAACATGCCTTGTCGGCACTTGTCTAACATAGACAGAATGTCTCTATCTTTTAGTCACAGGTTTAACTTTTAAATTGTTATAGCTTCTTGTAACTAAATGTAATGGCTAGTCACCCAAGCGTCTCAAAATTCTATATAAACATGTACATTATTGTAAAAAAAAACAACCTTCATAGAGATTAAGTAATAATTTAAATTGGTTCGAATTCTTGCATATTTTCTGTGCGCATACTTTCTGTCGACATAGTGTATTTCCTGCTTTACTTTCTTTTTCTATGCTTCCTCCATAATAGTGCTCAACTCATTCAATCGACTATTGTCCCTAGGGTGCACTTGGGCATGACATGGTTCATTGGTATCAGAGCTTGATCTTGTTTAGATCTTAAGTTACATCATCAATTCCATCGAAGTGATTTAACTTATGCATATTCAAACACGTTTGAAAACTCAACAACACAAGACGACACTTCCTTCGACTTTAGAAAAGATGGTCGAAGAAGCAGACAATAGACATGTGTTAGTGTTTCAACATTAAGCTAGCATTATTATCTTAGGATCTTTTTACTGAGAGAATAACAAGCACGGCAATAAAACATAAGCACAGCACAAGAGACAAGAGACACAGAATTTTCCTTGGGGAAACCATAAAGGAGAAAAGCCCGCAACTTCCTCAGAGATAGAATCAGCAGCAAAAGGTAAAACCCCAAAACAGTAAGATGATCTCCCAATAGCAGCAGTCTCTCTCTCTCTCACTGAGAGAGATTCTCCTCTCTCACTCATGCACCCCAATGAGTGAGTGTGAGTGTTGCAAGTGAGATAAATAGAGAGGCTCACTCTCTATTTATATTCTTTCATTCACTTGAAGTGCACTCCAACATGTCGGCCTTACTTAACAATTACTTACTAGAGCCGACATCTCTAAGAGTGTCTAATAACCCTAGTGCCCCACCACTTGTGGGGACTTTTCCTCCTCTGACCAATAGGAGGGTGACACAATGGTGGGGACTATTGCCCCGACTTACAATGACTCACCTAGGGTCGACTTCACTAGGATAGTCTAATAACCCAAGGTCCCCACAACTGTGGGGACTTTAACCCTTGACCAATAGGAGGGTTACCCACAATGACTTGACATGACTTTCTCATTGTAGAATCTTCCCAGAATAAACATCGGGGTATGACATGACTCAAATACATTACAATACATCCCAAAATGAACATCATGTTACAATAGATAAGAAATACAAGTGAATACATTCTGAAGTTACAATTACATCAACACTCCCTCTTAACTAGGAATGTATTCGCTCGACACAATTTATCAGCAAAAGTCTTCTTCTCTGTATCATTTTGGTCATCGTCAGGTCTTCGTCATCTTCAAGTCATCTTCATTTGTAAGTCATCTTCATTTGGATCTAGATCATCACTTGATCTGGATCATCATCACTGAATCTGGATCATCATCCCTGGATCTGGATCATCACTTGATTGGATCATCATCACTGAATCTAGATCATCACTCAATCTGGATCATCACTATTGGATCATCATCACTGGATTTGGGTCATCACTCGATCTAGATCAACACGGGTGCTATCTCATGATTCTTCTCGTCACAGGAAGTTCTACAGAGCCAACCCTTTTTCATGTTGGTTGTAGGCCTAGCCTCCATGTAGGTCTTTTTCAGCACTTATATCTGATCAACACATGATACGAAGAATGGCTCATCATTTCTATCTGATCAACACATGATGCGAAGATAGATACTGGACTTGCATCTGATCAACACATGATACGAATAATGGCACGTCCAGCACTTACATCTGACCTACTCGTCAAAAAGGCACGCCCAGCACTCACATCTGATCATGTAGGAACTAATCCTATAATCATATCAGAAAGGCCCAGCACTTACATCTGATCAACACATGATCAAAGAAAGGCTTCAACATCTCTATCTGATCAACACATGATGCGAAGATAGATACTGCACTTACATCTGATCAACACATGATACGAAGAATGGCACTGCACTTACATCTGATCAACACATGATGCGAAGAAAGGCACATCACTTATATCTGATCAACACATGATGCGAAGAAAGGCTCAACACTTACATCTGATCAACACATGATGCGAAGAAAGGCTCTGCACTTACATCCACCCAGGCGGGAACACATCCTACTCACAATGATGGAAGGGCTTGCACTCATATCTGATCATGAGGGAACACATCCTACCAATCATATCAAAATGGCCCCCAGTCCTCCTCGACTGAGCTACCTGGTAACTGACCAGGTGCCTCCATTCTCCTAGAGAATGGTAGTTTCTCTTACATCTGACCTACTCGTCGAAATGGCCAACACTCACATATGACATGGAAGGAACTTAATCCTTTAGCCATGACAGAATGGTTCAACCTTTACATCCGATCAAGTGGGAACACATCCCTCTATCACATCAGAATGGCTACTCAGACATACACTGACTGTTCCCGATAACTGACCAGGTGCCTCCATTTCTAGAATGACAATTGCCCTTACATCTATCCTACTCGACAGAATGGCCAACACTCATATATGACATGGAAGGAACCAATCCTCTCACCATGACAGAATGGCTCAGCCCTTACATCTGACCATGGAAGGAACCAATCCTATCACCATGTCAGAATGGCTATGGGTCTCGTCACTTTCTCTTAGAGGAAACCTCGATCTGGAGAACACCAAGCTTCTCCCTAAAGTACTCGAACTTCAGCCTAGCCAATGGCTTCATCAATACATCGGTTATCTGTTCCTCCATCGCAACATACTGGAGCTTCACTGCTCCCCTCTACACCATATCCCTGATATAGTGATACTTGATCTCGATATGCTTCGACTTGTCATGGAACACTGGATTGTCTAACATCTTCACGCAACTCTGGTTGTCACAATGTATACAAGTAGCAACCAACTGAAGATCAAATATATCAGACAGTAGCTTCCGCAACCATACTACCTCACAACTAGCTAAACAAGCTGCAACATACTCTGCTTCAGCTGTACTCAGTGCCACACAGGATTGCTTACTGCTAAACCAAGAGATCACACATGATCCCATACTGAAGCAACACCCTGAAGTGCTCTTCCTATCAATGGAATTGCCTTCTCAATCTAAATCAACATAACCCTCTAGGTTAATCTTTTGATTCGCATCATACTTGAGCCCATAATTAACTGTACCCTTTAGGTAACTTGGAACATGCTTTGCAGCAATTAAGAGAACATTTCTCAGATCTGTCAAGAACTGGCTCAAGGTGTTCACAGCAAAGCAAATGTCTGGTCTCGTGTTCGTCTGGTACACCAATGACCCAATCATCTGACGATACATTGTAGCATCAACCATCTCTGATGAAGCAACACTCAATAGCTTCAAGTTCGATGCCATAGGTGTGGTTATGCAGTCCATCATCCTGAACCTCTTCAGGATCTCTACTGCATACTTCCTTTGTCCACACCTCCATGCCTAAATAGTGCATCGACACATAACAGGAGCATCACTGGTCTTCCGTCTTCAACCTTGAAGCAAAGGTTGAAATCTGCTTTACTCTCAGTAAATCCTAGAGTCATCAGTAATCTATCCATCATGTCGTACCATGTCGAACCTCAGGATCTTCTATAGTCACTCCCTCTGAAGCGGAGCATCATACTCCCTCTGTCTTCCGTACTCTATGCACTGAAACATTCTGTACTAGAGTGACAAGTAGTATCCATCTAGGATCATTGGATACCAAGATCCTCTATTTTGAACTTTTTTTCAAAAGTTCTTCTCACATCCATCTGTGAGCTTGTCATCCTTTATCAACCTTGTAGCAAAGGTTAAGATATTCATTAAGCTCATCATGTATGTGTTATCCCATGGGTGTCTTCTGAACTCATACAAGGCCTTCTTTCATTTGCACACATGATTATGCATGTTATGTGACTTCACTTCCAATGGCTGCAAATGTCTCTTCGTAGTCTATGCCTTCTTTTCGTGAGAAGCCTCGTGCTACGAATCTTGCTTTGTATCCCACGATGTTTCCATCTATTGCATGATGGACATTAGAGGAAATTTGGGGTCTAAAATGGGCCTTATAAGAAAACGTGCCAAAATAAGTTTTGTGAGTTGGAATTCAAGAACCAATAGATTTTCAATAAAATCAGACAACCATAATGGTTGAATTGACATATTTGTCATAAAAAAAACTATTTTTGTTTGTATTTTCGACATATCTCCCTGTGTTTTTACTCAAATTTCGATCGGGAGAGCTCGTTGGATGCGGAATTCGATTCTGCATCCAACGAGTACCCACACTGCATACTTTTGACGGACCCCGCTACCCCAAAAACAAGAAATACCTGAATCAAATTATTTCTTTTTTTTTTTCCAGGTATTTCTTGTCTTTGGGGTAGCGAGGTCCGTCAAAAGTATGTAGTGTGGGTACTCGTTGGATGCGAAATCAAATTCTGCATCCAACGAGCTCTCCCGATCCAAATTTGAGTAAAAACACAAGGAGATATGTCGAAAATACGAACACAAAAAGTAGTTTTTTTTAATGACAAATATGTCAATTCAACCATTATGGTTGACTTATTTTATTGAAATTCTATTGGTTATTGAATTCCGCATCCAACGAGTACCCACACTGCATACTTTTGACGGACCCCGCTACCCCAAAAACAAGAAATACCTGAATCAAATTATTTCTTTTTTTTTTTCCAGGTATTTCTTGTCTTTGGGGTAGCGAGGTCCGTCAAAAGTATGTAGTGTGGGTACTCGTTGGATGCGAAATCAAATTCTGCATCCAACGAGCTCTCCCGATCCAAATTTGAGTAAAAACACAAGGAGATATGTCGAAAATACGAACACAAAAAGTAGTTTTTTTCTTTCTTCCTTCAAAATTAATCAATATTATTTTATTATTTTAACTATTATTTTATTATTTTCCTTAGGAGGCCCATTTTAGACCCCAAAATTCCTCTAATGACTATTGGCCTCCAACAGATTTTGATTTCCACCCGATGCATAACCAGGATCAACGGTCCTCATGTTGATATTTTGATTATTGGGTAAAGGATTTGTAAACACAGCTGAGCCTTGTGCTATGAACTTCGAGGCATCCTCCATACGAGGGCACAAGTGAGTGAGGTGGTCATCCTTACACAACTTACAAGGAAACTTCACCTTACGTTTAGACTGCTTGTCCCCCCCAGCATTACTGTTCTTGTCGTTATTATTAGCATTTTCGTTCTTATTCCCACCCTTACGATTATTTTTTCCTTTTTTCTTATCTCGTCCAGGCTGCTGGTTGCCTTTTGGGTTCGACGATTGCACGGAGAGTACACTCGCCGATTGGGTAGGTTGAGACGAAGCCGCAACTTGTCCCGACGCAGACTGGTTAATCGATAACTAGCTCACTTGTTTCGTAACTGAGTCCGCAGGTTTGGTACTATTAGAGCCAACAATACCATCGACATGCGGCCCAAGCTTGATCTTGGGGTCGAAATTGGATCTTGGAGCGTTTGGTATATTCTCATACAAAAGTCTGGATTGAGCATAGATCAAATCCAACTCTTGTGCCCTAAAAATAGCTTGTTCCTCATCTTGAACTTCGGATGTAGAAACATCCTTCGCAATGTAGGGTAACAATGATTTGAGGAACCATTCAAGAAGAAACTCTAGTGGTATAGATTAACTGTTTTTGTCTATGCCACTCTTGAATATGATCCAAAATGTCTATGGCTTTGTCTTGCCGGAAGGCCGACAAGAGTTCGGTATCGACGTCGTAACGTACGGGTAGCTGGAAATGATTAAGGAAAGTCATAGCAAGATCATCAAACGTAGCATAACCCCCCAGGTAACTCTATATACCATTTCATCGTAGGACCCATTCGGTTTCGTTGAAATAGCCTCAAACGAATGTAATCTTCATGTAAGGAATTGGAAGAGCACCAAAGGTGGAAAGTGGTGACATGCTCATCAAGATCTTCACCAGCCTTACCTTGGAACTTGGGAATGTCCGAAGGAAGCTTGGAAGGGACTACTGGCCATGTCGGGTTATGAGACATAGGATCGTTCATCAATCTCGACAAGTCAGGTAAGTTCAATGTCGCAAGGAAAGGGATCCTAGGTTGAGTCGGTCGATTCCATGCTCCCTAGTAGTTTTAATTCATGAAAGGTTGATTGCTATAAATACCATGGCCTTAGCCATAATAACCTCCTCCCATCTGACCCATGGAGGGCTGCATGGAAACATTGTGATGTGGGGTACCTTGATTATGAGGTGCTACAAATCCATAATTAGAAGAGTAAGCGGGTTGTTGATACCCGTACCCATAGGGTTGGTAGTTTTTGTCCATACTGCGGTCCGTAAGAATGTCCATGAGAAGCTCCATAAGGTGTTCCATGGGATGAGAAGGTCCATAGTTTGGTATATGGTGAGCTCCACCAGGTGGAACATGAGACGATCCAGAAACAGGTACATGACATGTTGACACAACAGGAGGTACTCGTCTGTAAGATACAAGTGTGTTAGCAGTCGTAGAATGAACATGGCTAGTAGCAACATTTCGGCCGGCCCACGTGAATTAGGGGGAGGATGAGTCGTTAAAAACACATTTGAAGGAACGGGGTTCGAAGAAAAAGGAACATGTGAAGGAATGTAGGTGGTGTTTCCAATGATCACTCATCTCAGTCCTGGTATCTGAATAGGATTACTAACACTAGGCCTAGGAGGAGCATGTGAAGACACCTCCACCGCAGGGATGGAAGGTGCAATGTGACTAGTGCCCCCAAACCTCTTCGCATGGAAAAGAGTGGGAGTTCCCCCAGGCGTAGTGCCAGGGTTCAATTTTCAACTCAGCATGATATGCCGGATCGGGCTCAGGGATATCAGGTATGTCATATCTAACATAACTAGTGCTTATGGGTTCATAGTGAGTCTCGTCGCCCGAAAACCAATACCAGCAACCTGTGAATGAGGGATCATAACCAGATCATGAAGGTTGTTCATGTGAAGGATCATATGTGCTAGTAGGATCTTCCTCCCCAACCTTGTGAGGTGGAGAAGAAATCTCTAGAATCTCATCCTCATGATATCCCATGGTGTGTGAATCAAAGTGAGAAGTAGTACACTCGGACTGTCTGGTTCTCTCTCCCAAAGGAGGAGGAGACATGGAAGGCAGCAGTCCTACTAAACGACAAGAACGGTGGGGTGCCGCGCCAAAATCCATAATGACTCAAAAAATAAAAAGACTCGATCTAATTACGCAAACCATAGGCAAACTAGCGTGCACGGAGCATACACCTAAAAATGTAAAGCCAAATCACAAGCAAACCAAGGGTATGATATGTGAGCTCCCGAATGAAGCAGGTATGTCTCGCCTAGGAGAGGCTTGAGACTCCCATACACAACACGCGGAGGTTCGTCACCAATTATAGTGGCCCTCAGCTTCAACACATATAGCGACTGTGTTGTCCGACCCCTACCTAGCTAGTACACCTGCAAAATAACCTCTGCAAATACCCCCTCGATAACATAGGTAAGGCAACTAAGTTCACCTCAATATAATCAATGCTCAGGAAGACAGTCACAGGCGGGATTGACCGTTTGGGCAGGGTAACAAAGCCTAAAACCTGAAAGCACAATTAGCACCCAAGGGGTGCACTGGCCAATACCTCAAAGGCACCCAGATACGAATACAATCCTGGAAATATCTCTGGTGCAAATCAATCACAATCAGGGGTCATCCCAATCATAATTGTTCACACTGCCTCGTGCTTAACTCCCTTGTAAGAGGAGGATCCTGAGAAACACTAATTATATAAAGGATTTCATACTCTCACTTGGACAGACACCTAATTGTTTTGTTTAGTGGTCTTGGAGAATTAACTCACAATGAACTATTCCAAGACCCTAAAACCTGGTCTTGTTGGTGCACCCTAGAAAAGAAAAGAGTGTAATTCAATTTATTATGCAATGATTTTAATTGGTTTTATTACTCAAAGGGTAAATGGACGTGCAACTAATGATGTTATGACACAAGAAGCAAAATGCACACCTAACAATCAATGCAAATGCACTGTGTTTGTGCCAGAAATTGTTCTTAGACTACCAGAAGAACAAGCCAACACAATCTCAAAAGTAAAATTAAATAAAACAGGTTTTTATGGTTTTGGTTTA
>LPNX010240229.1:1709-77245 GCA_001517045.1 Pseudotsuga menziesii
AGTACTTCAAGAAAAATATTACACTATTACAAGGAGAGGTTCCACCTTTGATGATGAACAAAGGAGAAGAGACCAGCTTATATAAGAAAAGGGAGACCTAGGGGGGCCTCATCAATACTGAAGCTCAAGCTCAGTTGAGCTTGAGTGATCCAAGGACTCGGTGGTGTGACATCTCTGACTGAGAGAGCAAGTCAAATTGTACAAGAGATTAGGAGCGAACTGTGGGATGGAATTGAGAGATTCTAAAGGAGAAGCTGCCACATATCTTAAGTGTGAAGTGTCAAAGGCTGGGCGTTACCACGTTAACTTGGTGGAGCCGTAACATCACTACAAGTGAAATCCTGTCCTCAAATTAATGATCAAACACTGAGTTCCACATATGCCACGTCTTATTAAAACAGCCCGCAACTCCCTTTGATGACACCGCCCTCGATTTGTGCAAGATGTAAATCACAAACACGGGCCACCATAATGACATCACGCTCCAAGGTTGGTGTATCTCATTACTTCAATGATTCGCTGCCTTTTACAAACTCCTAAATCAGGATGTTGAGCCCAAGTGCGAGCTGCCACATCGCATACAATATGCCGATTCCAATGGCTGCGTTATGATATGTGAATCATGTACGTGGACACATGCACGTCATCAAATGCAAAGCCGATAATGTTTCATATGATGTCTTTATTGGTTAGCCACCAATAAATAGGGCGTGGGCCACCACAATGACGTTAAGCTTTAGCGAGTCCACTCAACCATATAGACATTCGCTTGGTATCCAAATCATCTTTAAACATGACGTAAAGGCTAAGTGAAGAGTTCGCCTTTATTGGGGACAAGCTTACATGTCACCCCAACCAATTCTTATGTCTCTTTTTGACTTTTTGACCTTTTGTCCTTTATGCTAAATTGTCATATTTTAGCATTAAAATGCTATTTTTATGCACTCTTAGCCCAAATAATGCCACACGGGGTTCTTCGGCTGTCCAACTGATGTAGAAAGTGGTTCCAAGGGTAAAGTGGATGCCTCGGGTGTGAAAACGAGTGTCCCCACGTCAGAAACGGACTCCGTATCTGACTTTTTTTACAATCTGAAGTTTTTTAATTAAACCATTAAAAAATGGCTTAAAAAACGGAAAAAATTATTTTTTGCGGAAATTGACGAAACTCTAGGGGGACCTGGTACATGTCCATACGACTCAATTCGAATGCCTAGCATGGTGAAAAACACCGACACGAAGGCTCTAATAACCTCCCTAGGCCGCAACACCAAGATGACTACCCCAGCTTTGGAGGTGTGAGTGAAAAACTCAGAAATTATTAGTCGTTTGTTCAACAACCAATAATAACCAAGGGAAAAAACACTCTGGGCTAGTCGGCTTGATGCTTAAGTCTGGGAAGCCGAGCCTTTTATAAAAAATTAAATGCTAGGACATTTTTTACAATTTCCCCAAGGGGGTATGAACATGCGTTACAAAAAATAAAACGACCCTGGCGGCCTGAAAGGACCTTTGAACTCTGAATATGAACAATTATCTTGTTCATCACTGGCGGCTCACTGAAAGTCCAACTAGGTGCAACCTAGTCGGTAACAGCATGAAGAGCACCTGTTGATGAAATTGTCATTGATGCCAACATGGACTTGCAGTGGCCGCACAGGTTTGTCATTGATGCCACCAACTCCCACTTCCAGTACCTTGGACCACTTACAAAGTGGGTTTGTGCCTTGAAGCACCTTGTACCCAGTTGACAAGGTCCCTGTACCCACAAGGTTGGATCTTGAAGCCACCACCTTGTTGAAGATGCTGAAGACCCCGAAGATTGTGTTGAAGCCTCTGTAGATGATGGAGAAGCCCTAGGTGGGTTGGAGAAGCATTAATGACGCATTCTGTGGTCATTCATGTTCTGATGGTGTCAAGGTACGGCAACCCCATAGGTGATGTCATGATGGATCTGGACCCTTGGAGGTCTCCTGGTGTGGTTGATGTGGTTGAAAATGCCCATGAAGCCCCTTACTTGATGAATAAGCCTTGAAGAAGTCTTTTGACCCACACTTGGTGTTTTGATGGTCCTTGCACTCTTGAAAGTGATGATGTGGTCATTGTTAACTTGATGAAGATTTGTAACCTTTGATGATGACCTTGATGCCCTTGGTATGGTCATGAAGCCCACTGCTTGCACTTGATATGGTTAGATGGCATGCTGAACCCTGAAGGAGATGATAATTCTTGAAGATGGTCCTAAGTGCATAAGGAAGACCTTGCACCCACTTATATGATGGATGGCCATGAACTTGCATGGAGGTATTATGAAGAAGCTGTTGAAGAGGCCCGTGAACCCACAAGATAATCTTTAGGCCCACATTCTTAATGGTGATTGATAATAGCACTTCGTACCCTTATCTTTGAGGTCTTTGATACTCATAGCTATCAAGGACATAGTGATGGCACGCATCCTTGAAGAGGCTCATGTGTGTGTAAGAAACGAACAACCCTTGTTGGGGTCATGGAGCTCTTATATGATGATGATGACCTTGGTCATGCATGCTCTTACACATGGCATGTCCTTGGAAGCCCTAATGGCTTGATGAAGAACATGATGGCACCCACTTGGACACTCCACACTAGATGATGACATGGCTTATGGTGACTTTGAAGACAAATCCTTGAAGATGAAATGATAAAGAAATACATGAAGGATGTTTTTGCAAATACTTGCAACAAGCCCTAATGGGTTAATGACACCCTTATGATAAGGAGTGATTGTGTGACTTAAGTGATTTAAATAAATAAAATAAAATTTCAAAGTTAAAATAAAAAATTCAAATTACAAATTCAAATTAAAAAATAAAAATTATTGTTGTAAGGTCGACTCCTTAAAAAGGTTATGAAAATGAGTATAAATACAAGCTCATCCTCACTCCAAAACCAACCAACGAATGTGCTGCTTATGGATTGAGGAAGAATTCGCCGACTGTGGCAATAGCAGAGAAATAACAGTCCGAATTTGCAGAGTTGACTGTGGAAATTGCCGCAGCCGTAGACCCGAAATTGCAAAGAAAAGGAGCAGCAGAACACAAACTTTTTAGGGTTTTCATTCATGGATAATCCAACGAAAGTGCAAGATGAGTATACCAGCATAAGCAACATATCCGAATTCTTTCTTGGGATTGATCTTTATGTTTGATGCAAAGTTTCTTTTAGAGTTTGGAAGGGTGTCTGCGCTGCTGACCTAGTGTCCAAGTATTTTATTTGAAGTGATATGATTCCACATAACTCAAACTCAGCGTTAGGATATCCATTGAGGATAGTTATATAGTCTTCTGGGTTGGTGAGATGTGACTTGTTGGGGTTTACATAGTGTTTTGTGATGGAACTTAACAGGAATTAGACAGATTGCAGGTAACGCCCTTTTATGCAGCGTTAATCAACTTGCACACTAAATTGATCCATGGTACTGGAATTGATTACCAGTGTCAATAGAAGTGATTAGTCTAGTGATAGAGTGCGTCCCTCTAGGGCATTGCCATTTATTATGCTCCATGCAGAAGTGACAGGTCTAAGCAAGCATTGAAACATGATAGAGATCATTTGTGTTGGGACAAGTAAAGGCCATATGGAAGTAATATGGCTCAATATGAAGTGAACTGTTGATAGAACTGGAAATATGTGCTTATAGGTTATAGTTGGTGACTTGTTGCTTTTTGTCTTCTGATTGGCTTGCTAATTTATTGGTTATTGACACATGGATAAGATGATGCATTGCAACTTATAAAAGTTTGCGATCTGCCAAAACTGATGTTATTGTTGGATGACGATAGAGTTTTGCGCATTTTCTGAAATGCAATGAACATAACTTAATCTGCAGTTTTTACTATTGATTGTCTGTTTGACGCAGGCAGAGTTTGATGTTATGTCTGGCTAGATTTTTGACATAATTTTAACTTACTCCTGGTTGAGATATCTTTGTATACTTTCAGTATGACTTTATGCAGACTGGTGTACTTACTGAAATATTTGTTAAAGTTAGTGCAGCTGCGAGACCCATTCTCAGAGAATGGTTTCCTAGTCAGTTGACTAGGATAGAGTAAGACCCTAGAAGGTACCCTAGGGCCCCTAGTAGTCTCCTGGGGTTCTTGGTCTAGGACCAAGCAGGTTGATGCCATGGCAAAGCCCCTAGCATGTGGCTAGGGCCCCTATATGCCTCTAGGGTATTTTGGTTTGGGACCAAGGATGTGATGTCCAAGTAGAGCCTGCAAGTAGAGGCAGAGATATACTCTGGTATAGGACCAGGGACACGATGTCCAAGTAGGTACTGTAGGTAGTTGATCAATTTTCAGTGTGAGACTGAAACTCAGCTTAGTACTGAGAACCATTCTGCGAGAGAATGGAGGACCCGGTTAGGGTCCAGGGATTGATCAACTTGATTCAGTGTGAGACTGAAACTCAGCCTAAGGCTGAAAGCCATTCATTAAGAATGGAAGATAATGATGTCCCCTCTCCTAATCGGTTATTGCTAGGTTGATTCTCAAGGGACTGGCCACCCCTTGATGATGTCCCTAGTACCTAACCTTTAGGAGCAGTGTCAAGGACAAAAGGATTGTACCATCCATTTGGATCTTCCCCCTTATACAGTGATGACAAAATATATAAAACTATGTACCTTGAGAGAGAGAACAGTATTTGGTCTTATTGGTCCTATTTGATTGATTGTCCACCTTTACGGTTCACCTTGATCTTGTGGTTGTTGACTCTTGGTCCTATTCTTACTTGGTCTTAGCACTCTCACTTGTGTGCACATTTGACTATGATGATTTCTACTTTATGGAGTGTATTTACCTAATGTTCTATTAAAGACTATTAGACCATGTATTGTTATAGTTACCTTATGTTTTGTCAAAGGACCTTTAACCCACTTATAGTTTTGGACTACTTACCTTATGTTGAACCTTTGGACTTTCACTTTATTATAAATTCATTAAATAATTATTTTATAATCTTATTAATAAAATCTTATGATTTTATTAATAGACTTTTGGACCATTTAGTTTTATGTTTAAAACCTTTTACTTTATAATTACATAAAACAAGTTTATGTTACTTTTGGACCATTTACTTACTTCATGGTTTTATTATATTAAAATCTTTGAACTTTTTGTTATTTCACTTTATGGCTTTATTTTATTTTTATTTTTATTTTTGGACCATCTTATTTTTTATTTTATCCTGTTCCTAAGTAATTTCTTTGGACCACCCTTATTAGATTTGGACCTTTGACTTGATTTTAAGTTGGGTCACTTTCATCTATCGAAACCTTATGAAAAGGTTATACTATTCCTTATCACAAATAGACTCATTGATCTACCTTCACGTGTTATTATTTTTCGGTCGCTGTCTGCGTTTTTATTTGAGGGGCTCTCTGTGCCGGCTGTTTGCGTGATTTTTCTCACGGCTTGGCTTACCTTCACGGGCTTGGATTTTGATTGCGTGATTTTTCTCACGGCTTGGCTTACCTTCATGGGCTTGGATTTTGTCTGCATGATTTTTCCTTAATGATGATCTCTGCGATTTGGTGATTTTTCTTTCGCCGTGATCTCTGCGATTTGGTGATTTTTTCCTTCTCGGTGATCTCTGTGATTTGGTGATTTTTCGTTCACGGTGATCTCTGCGATTTGTTGGTTTTTGGTTTTTCACGGCGTGGCTTACCTTCACGGGCTTTGATTTTGGTTTTTGGTTTTTCACGGGCTTGGATTGTGATTGCTGGTTTTTCCTCACGGCTTGGCTTACCTTCACAGGCTTGTCTTCTCGGGATCACTCTGCCTGGTCTTCACCGATCTGCCTGGATTACTCGGTCTGGGCTGCGTTTTTCCTTCTCCACGGCAGCCTGCAGATTTTACCTCTGTGTTATTCTGCATGGGGTTTACTGCGATCTATTCTCTGCACAGGCCGAGTTTTTCTGTTTGATCCACCCTGACTGGTTTCGGGAATTTGTTCACTGTGAATCTGTTGGTAGAGTGCTTGACTGCACATCTTTCACTCTGAGTGCATCTGTGTGATTCTCCTTGACTGCACTGCTAAATTGATTGAAGAAACTAAGGTCTGTGTACTCCCTCTCTCTCTCAAGGTACGTATATGGTTCAACTAGTTTGACTTGTCCTTTCAGTGACAAGATCAAACTTAGAACTAACTGAGTATAAGGCGGATCCAACAATGGTTAAGATTCTTTATCTTCTGTAGTTTACTTGAGATTTAGTTTACTGCACGTGTTATTTATTATTTTTCTGTACCCGACAGTTGATGAAACATTTCAATGATCAACTTTAACGCAGTGACCAATAGAGCGTTAAGTTGAAATAAATGAAAGTTATGTTGTTACGTTTTATTATAGTTTGAATTTTACCTCAGTTCTTTATATGTTCATATATTGAATTTTAGTACTTGTATTAACACTCATCTAACCTGTAAAATTCAACAATATTGGAGTTTGTACAGTCAAACACTGATAAATTCATTAGTGATGATATGATGCTGATGATGCCTTATAATATGATGATATGGTGATGCACTCCATGATGACGAAGCTGATACTCTATATGCATACTCTGATGATGATGTACACCTTGTGATGAATACCAAGATGATGAATTATATGATGATGATGAGATGAGTTGATTGATGATGAGCAAATGACCAACAGTGGTGATGAGCAACAATGATGAGCAAATGAGCAACAGTGATGAGCAGATGACCAACAATATCGATGACCAGCAGAGATTGATGAACAGATTGACGAGCATAGATGGTTGAGCAGCAGATTGATGACAATCAAAGATTGGCATCAAGCTTGCAAGTGGAATTTTGCACTCGAGGATTGGACTCCTCAAACCCTTCGTAGTTGGAGCAAAGAAGACCAGGCTGGGTCCTATTATGAGAGTTGGTTATCTTTTCATTAGTTGGTGCTGGTTGTAATCGAGAAGATTGTAGTCTTCCATGTACAATAAATAAAGATCAAAATTACATATATTCTTGTCTCCCTTTTGATGTGATGTTGTGCTTATGACTCATGATGAATTTGATTATGCAATTGATGACATAATGATTGATATACTCTAATTGACTAAAAGAAGGTAACAAGTTTATAATTGCTCTCACACTAATTCAACCCCCCTCTTAGTGTGGCCATTGTGTCCAACAACACCTGCTATCTAAGTGAAGTTAAGGGGTTTGAAGAAATCAACCATTTCTTTAGATTGATGGATGTGATTCTCTTCAAATAAGTTATGGATATCTGAGAGGGTTTGGGATCCTAAATCTTCAAGGATTCTACGAGAAGTTTGTCTATTCAATCTCCTTCTATAAGCCCTTTCAGGCTCATGGATGAGATCGATACTCCTTCGGAGTTTCTTCGGGTAGAATATCTTGGAGGGATATTGAACAGTGGATTTTCCATATGGATCGAGTTTAATTTTAATTTTAATTTTTTGGACAAGATCTATCAAATTTTTGTCTTTTTATCTTTTCAAAACAAAAAGAAAGGTCAAGTCATACTCCGAGAATAAAAAGATTTATCCCCGTCAACGATGCCAGAAAATGTTGCCGCCTTTCATGCACCTTGGGGGTTTAGGTTGTTGTGGCAGAAATCTTCAAGCCACTAATTGCATCCTTGGGGTTAGGTTGTTGATTTTTCTGGGCAGCATCGAGGCCCATTCTCTTAGGAGAATAGGGACACCTGGTCCGGAACCATGGCGTAGACTCAACCTAGTGTTGAGTGATCATTCTGTTGAATGATGATATCAGGGCCTTGACCATGATATGGACCTAGCGCTGCCCTGGGGGGACTCAACCTTGTTTTGAGTGACCATTCTGTTGAATGGTAGAGATTTGGTCCGGGACCATGATGTGGACCAGTCTAGTAATGGTAGACTCAACTTAGTTCTGAGTAGCCATTCTCTTGGAGAATGGAGGCGCTTGGTCTGTTACCAAGTATTTGATCGAGTTTCAAATTATGCAGCGTATGGTTGAGGCACCTGGTCTGTTACTAGGAAAGCACTATAAGCCCTAGACTGGGTCTAGGCATGTGTGACACTCTGACCCTTGATTAATGGGCTTTGCGATCTTCTCCAAGGCTTAGCAACCCTTGGTGAAGACACCCTAGTACCTGATCTTGGTGTCACACAGAGTGTGAGATAAAAGCATTAGTAATTCTCTCAGTTTATGATGATGTACTTTTAGTGGGGATAAAAGACCATGTTGACCATAGGTGATGACCATAGGGGCACTTAAAGAAGGCTAAAGCAGAAGTCAAAAATACATGAAGACCCTTAGTACCACTAAGATGTAAAAGTGAAAGTGCAAAAAGACCTTTAACACTACTAAAGACAAGAGTCAAAATTAGAAAATAATAAAATATTATTATTTTGAGATTTCTAATTTTGGCCCACTTACAAGTGACTCAAAGGATATAAAAGAAGATCAATCCAATTCATTATTACACACACACTTGCTCTCACAGGTACAACTGCTCTTCAGAAGATCTCACAGGTTTGAAGAAGAAAGTTTTCATGATTGTGCCCTAGCATGGATGAGTCTAGCTAGGGCATCATCATCCATTGAGACAAACCCTAAGCTAGGGTTTCTATCTTTTTTTGTCTTAAGGGTTTTTATCAAACCCTCCTCTCCAACAACAAACTTCTTCCGGGAAGCCATCCTTCCACCGGGCATTTCTTCCAGATCTCCACGGGCAGCCTCTTTTTCTTCACGGGCTGCCTGCATTGTTTTTCTTGGGCAACGTTTGAGGGCTCGACCCTCTCTTCACTTCACGGCCAGGCCACTTGAGGGCTCTGCCCTCTCGGCACCTTCGGGCAACCTCTTGTAGGCCTACCAGGGAGGGTCCTGGCCCTTACAACACCCTCAGGTAGCCACTAGGAAAACCCATGAGGGCTGCCGTGGCCACACAGGCCCTCCGGGTAGCTTGTGGGCAGACTCGTGAGGGTCCTGTAGCAGCATGCAGGTCTGCTGGGCCTACACAGCCTCTCGGGCCAGCCAGTAAGGCCATGGGCTAGGGATGCTTGCCCTCCGGGCAAGAAAAACAAGTCAACGGGCAGGTCAACGCAAGACAGATGGGAAGAAACAAAGATCTGGGCAGGTGTACGGCCAGGCAGATTGACAAGGCGGGTACAGTGGGCATATCCGGGCAGACTGAAAGTGTTGGGCAGGAAAGAGAAATCAAGGCCATAAGCCCTAATTTGTGAAAGAGCCATTTTTGGTTTTCTTTTATGTAATTGGCAAATTGATCTTCAGATATTGTGGTTTAACCTTGTTGGGGTTTGAGGAACTTTTTGAAGAATTTTTAGTCATCTCATTTACTAGATGAATTACTAATGCTTTTGGGGTTTTTGCCCTTTAAAGGTTTCCTCGTGAAAAATTCTTGTGTCCATTGTGTTGATGTGATGAATGTTGTTTACTGCACTTATCATTTGTTTATGTTAGTCTGCAATTTTTAAAAGTATCATGCTAATGCTAAAAACTTAACATGGTATCAGAGCTTAGCATGTGAAAGCACAGTAAAGGGACACTGTTATTGTTTTCCTAGACCTTCGGATAAGATATGCAGACTTAACATTTGACTAAGTAGCAGAGATGGCCGTCAATGTCTTCAGATCGGAAGAGAAGCTCTATGGTTTAGCCAATTACAACTCTTGGAAGGCCAGGCTGACAGTCATTCTAGAAGAGAACGGCTTGGATGACATTGTGTTTAATGTCAGTGAAGAGCCCATGTCCAATGCTGGCAGACTTGCTTACAAGAGGAAGCAGGGTAAGGCTAGAAGAATCATCTATGATTCTATCAAAGAAACAGTGATGCCCAACATCACAGCTTTGAAGACTGCTAAAGAATGTTTTGACACTTTGGCCAACTTGTATGAGAAGAAGGCTCCCAGTCAGAAGAGAGTCTTGAAGAAGAGGCTACGAACTTTGACGCTGAACAAGGATGAAGGGGTCGGTTCTTTCTTCACAAAGATTGCATAGGTAAGAGATCAACTCATTGCTATTGGTATTACTGTTGATGATGATGACCTTGTGCAAACTGTGGTTGATGGTCTCCCAAGCTCTTGGGAAACCTTCATGGCATCTGTTAGTGGATGTGAGAATCAACCAACCTTTGAAAGGATTTGGCATGATTGCATAGAAGAAGAGGGAAGGACTTTAGGCAAGGTAACCAAGGAAGGTAACCTTTTACTTGCAGCAAAGACAAAGAAGTTCAAGAAGCCTTTCCCTCAACAAAAGAAGGGAAAGAAACCACAGGGTAAGTTCTTTGACATGTCAAAAGTAGAATGTTATAATTGGCATAAGTTTGGACATTTTGCCAAGGATTGCAGGCAAGCCAAGAAGAAACCCAAGCGAAGCTTTCAAGCATTTGTTGCAGAAGAAGAAGAAGAAGAAGAACCAAAGAAGAAGAAGAAAACCAAGGCTAACAAAAATGAAGAACCTAGAAGGGAGTACTACTTAATTTTTGCTCTTATTGGTTCGTTCACAGATTGTGCCACCTCTTGGTTGGTGGATAGTGGTGCCTCCAGGCACATGATAGGTAGTCGTGGAGCTCTCATGAGTTATAGAAAGAAGTTCACCACTAAGGGGGAACTTGGAGATGATTCCACTTACAAGATTGAAGGAGTTAGCTCAACTTCACTTCAACTTGACTCAGGTATGGTTCTTCATATTGATGGTGTTCTTTATGTTTCTGGTTTAAAGAAGAATCTACTATCTTTTGCTAGCTTAGAGGACAAGGGCTACAGAGTCCTCTTCATGGACAAGAAAGTCTTTCTATGGGCAAAGGACGAAGATCTAAGCTTAGTTGTACAAATTGGGGCTTGAGAGGGAGACCTTTACAAGGCCTCCAAAGATTCCACTCATGCTTTGGTACATCACACAGTTGATCCATGTGAACTTTGGCATAGAAGGTTTGGACACCTTCACTACATAGCTCTCCCAGGATTGCAGAAGATGGTCATAGGTATTCCAGACGTATCTCCAAAACATGATGGAATCTGCAAAGGATGTGCTCTAGGTAAGAACACTAAGAAATCCTTTTCCAGAAGCAAGAATAGATATAAAGGCATTTTGGATTTGATTCATTCTGACATTTGTGGGCCTATGTCTTCACCCTCATTGAGTGGGTGTTTATATTATGCCTTGTTCATTGATGACCACTCTCGAAAGTCATGGATTTACTTCCTCAAAGCCAAGAGTGAAACTTTTGACAGATTCAAAGAGTTCAAGGCATTGATTGAAAATCAGATTGGCAGCCACATTCGTATCTTGAGATCAGATAACGAAGGTCAGTATGAATCTAACGAGTTTGATGATTTTTTGTTGAGAAGTAGGAATCAAGAAAGAGTTGACAGTACCATACAACCCTCAGCAGAATGGGGTTGCAGAAAGGAAGAATAGAACGATCTGTGAAGCTGCTTAAGCTATGATTACCGATCTAGATCTTCCTTTATCTTTGTGGGAAAAAGCTACAGGAACTGCTGTGTACATCCAGAACATAAGCCCTCATGCTATCTTGGGGGAGAAGACTCCAGAAGAAGTCTTCACCAAGAAGAAACCTGCAATTGACCACATGAGGATATTTGGCACCTCGGTGTACGTTCATGTGCCAAAGGAAAAGAGGGCCAAGCTAGAGCCCTCCGGTAAGAAAGGTATATTTGTCGAGTACAGTGATTGCTCGAAGGCTTATCGAGTCTATACACTGGGACAAAGGTACTGTTATCACCAACCTTGTAGTTGCCTATTTGAGATGGATCTAGGATGGATGGTAGAGGGACAAGCAACTAAGGAGGTGGAACCAAGATTGCCTTAACTCCCAAATGGATGGTTGTCACGCCAATCGAGGCAATCTTCACTTTATGTTATCTTAGCCCAAGACAACAATGGAGGAGACCCAAATCTACTCCCAACATGAGAGATCAGACCTAGACACCAGATCAGATTAAATGGACTTGAGGTACGTAAGGTGATGGAAACCCTAGATCTATGGATGACGTCACTAGGTGAACCAAGGCTTTGGATCAGGGTTTAGGAGATATGAGATTTGATCCAAGTTGGGACACAAATGACTTATGAGGTAAATACTAGATCTGGGGGTTAAAGTACTAGCAAGAGGTGAAGATATCCACTGCCTTGGGAAACGTGACTAATGTAGAACAGGTGAGAACGAGATTGGGGCTATCAAGTACCAAGGGATAGACTCGAAGGAAGGTATGACAATGTCAAAGCACCCGAGTGAGCCGAAGAAGATCAAAATGCAAGGGAAAAAGGCAAAAGAAGGGGTAGCGCTAGGTCTGGAGATCAGTGCCTTTCAGATCTAGGGCAATGGAGTCGTTTTCTGTCCAGCTTTGAAGGAGACCCACCTGGGTATAGACCCGATCTACAAACCCAAAAAGTGGTTTTGTCGGAAAAGATCAAATTCCGAGAAAAGAGGGCAACCTAGAAGGTAGCGATAGGGTTTGAAGATCAGTGTTTTTTGTTGATGTAATTGTAACTTCAGAATGTATTCACTTGTATAGCTTATATTGTATTTCATTGTACCCCGATGTTCCTATCAGGAGAATCATTAATATAATAAAGTCATGTAAACTCATAGAGGTTAACCCTCCGTTGTAAGTCGGGGCAATAGTCCCCACAGTTGAGGGGTACTAGGTTTATTAGACTCTCCTAGTGAAGTCGGCCCTAGTAAGTAATTGTCATGTGGAAAACTAGTATAAATAGAGAGTGAGTCTCTCTATTTGAAACACACACACTCACTCAACTGTAGCGCATGAATGAGAGGAGAGGAGCTCACACAAGTGAGAGAGAGAACAATTGTCGGAGATCATCTTTGTGTTTTTGGGTTTTACTTTTGCTATTGGTGCTCATTCTATCTTTGAGGAAGTTGTGGGGTTTTCTCCTTTATGGTTTCCCCGAGGAAAACTCTGTGTCTCTTGTCTCTTATGATTATTGCTGTGCGTGTTATTCTCTCAGATAAGATTCTAGGTCATATTGATAAAATGATAAAAATCTAACATGGTATCATAGCTAACCTGAGAAGGAGACAATGTGCAGCTACAGAAGCTAGGGCTTCTTACTTTTTGGGTCTCCCTCCTCATATCATCAACAAAAAGAGGCTAGGCTAACTCCTCATTGAAGGGTGCATCTTTCTGTCGAAGCAGAATTTGATTTCGGGCATTTTCAGTTTTTGACCTGTCACTATTGTCGAAAATTAGGGCTTTTCACATAAGAGGAATTTTTGAGTGAGCCCAGCATAGGATTTCTCTCGTCCTCAAAATTGAAATTTAGAGACCAAAATCGAAATTTTTGGTTGGGTAAAACTCTGGGAAAGTCAAACCCTAATTTGACCCCGTACCAAAAAACCCTAAAAGATTAAAACTAGTCATTTTGGTGCATTCGCTATATCTCGAGATTGAAGAAGGCTCAGGAGCCGAAATGTTTACAGGCCGAAGATAAATTCTTGATGTACCTTGTGTAAAATTTTCAGCCTAAGATTCACACTATTATGGGAGATATGATTCCTCCAAATCAGGGTTGCAACCTCTCCCTGGATTCATCCCTAAACATGACACCTAAGGAAAATTGCTATATCTAGGGCTACAAAGGTCCAAATGAAATTTCGCAAGATGTTCCAGATAGGGCACGGAGTGTACTTTCTGTGGTAAAATTTTCAGACCCAGAAGGTGAAACAGTGACATGTGGTAGTCTGTACACGTTCGCTATGCTGAACAGTCCTGAAACAAGTCACCTTGGGAAACCTCTTATAAGTCCCAAGTGGTGAAACCAATTCTACTCAAACCTGTGGTGTTGGAAAGAGAACAGATGAGATTACCTCAGTACGAAATTTCAGATACAGAGGAGTAGTACTTTCAGAGATATCGTAGAAACAATATCAGACATTTCTGCAGAAGAAATTGGAAAACTAGGGCTTCCTGTTTCGGGAGCTTCCCTCCACAATTTTGGGAAAATGAGTAAGCTGCTCAGATCTCCTTGAGGAGACACATCTTTCTATTGAATTAGATTTGAAAGATTCCAAGTTTTGAAGATTAGGGTTTCTTTGACAAACCCTAGATCAGCCAGATCCGGAATCAGAAAGGACACCTCAAATCGGTAAGATCTAATCTTTTGTTGTTTACATTTGAGGTTCTCATTTCAAAATGACTAATTGCACCAGCTTGTTGACAAGTTTGGTGAAGCTAACAACTTCCAAGCATGGAAGTATAGGATCTCATTGGTTCTTGAAGAAAATGAATTGGACACCTACATAAGTGGAGAGGTTCCAGTTCCAGAGGGAGATGAGGCTAAAGCCTTACACAAGAAGAACTTAGTCAAGGCCAAGAGGATCACCTTATACCACAAGTGTCTTCCCTAAAGACACCTAAAGAAATGTTTGATTCCTTGACCAAGCTATTTTGAAGAGAAGAATATAAATCAAAAGAAGTATAGGAACTCCATGATCCTTGAAGAAATTGACTTAGATCAGTGTTTCAGTAAAGAAGTTGTAAGAGCCAGAGGGAGATGAGGCTAAGGCTAGAGCCAAGAGAATCATTGTAGATTCTATTAAAGATAATCTCATTCCTCATGTGTCATCCTTGAAGACACCAAAAGGAAGTGTTCGATGCTATGACGAAGCAATCGAAGAAGAATAAGATATTGTTATAACTACCTTGAATGGTCTCCCAAGATCATGGGATTCATTCATTCAAGGAATGTGTGCCAGAATGAAGTGATTACCTTCAATAGGATTTGGAAAAGAGTGCACACAAGAAGAAGCTCGACTCATAATAAGAGGAGAAGATGGGAACAACTGAAGATCAAGCGCTGACGATTCAAAGAAGATCCCTCAAGCGATGAGGAATATGAAGAACTCAATTCTTGAAGAACCTCTTATCCATCTTAGCATTTGGATACGAAATGATGCTGTTATGAATGAAGAAGATGATGAAGCTGAAAGGACTCTACCCACGAAACAAATAAAGATATGTATTCAATTGTCATTTCATGATATTATTTGGTTATGCATTTGTTTATATTTAGTTGATGTGTTATGCATGATAGAATGTTTGCATTAATGACAGTATACTACTAATATGCATGTGATGGGTAAGTAGCCCATGGTGCTATACAACTCTCCATTGCTATTTATCTAGAATGAAACCTCTTTGCTGACATATTGGATTAGTGCACAATCTCAATGATGTCATGGTAGAGATGGAAGGCATCTAGAAAGTTTCCGTGAGATATGGATGAATGTTGTATTGGCTAAAATAGTTGCATGATTATATCTTTATGCATAAGAATTTGCCATTATGTATATGCCTTATGAAGTGTTTCTAACCATACAACTAATGCATTTGACTTGTAGGAAAGATCGCATACAATCGCCTATAAGAAAAGAAGGATGAGACTTGTTCTGAAGAACAAGTGATGACAGTTCGAGAAATAATCCAAGATGAAGAATAATATGACGATATTTTCAAAGAAAGAAAGAGGTCTTAGACACAACGCAATTATGTGACACTGTTGAGCGACATCATTGATGCAGAACCTTCCAGCTATGAAGAAGTAGCCAAGAAAAAAGGGAAGGAGAGTACAAGTTCAAGAAGAATGATGTCTAGGATGCGGTATCGAGACCTGAAGGGAAGTCCGTAATATCTTCCACATGGATCTACAAAATCCAGCATGCAGTAGATGGAAATATCGTGGGATATAATGTAAGATTCGTAGCACGAGGCTTCTCACAGAAAGAAGGCATAGACTACGAAGAGACATTTGTAGCTAGTGGGAGTTGAGACACATGAAAGGGAGACTCGTGTGCAAATTAAAGAAGGCCTTGTACGAGCTCAGAAGGCACCCATGGGATAACACATACACGAGGAGCTTGAAGATCACTTAGAGTGATGAAGATCCTAACTTTTGCTACAAGGTTGAAGATGAAATCCTATAGAGGATGACAAGCTCATAGATGGGTGCGAGAAGAACTTTTGAAAAGGTTCAAGATAGAGGATCTTGGTATCCAGTGACCCTAGATGGATACATAGAATATTAGTAGCAGAGGAAGCTACTTGTCACTCCAGTACAGAATACATAGAGTACAAAAGGTAGCGGGAGAATGATGCTCCACTTCAGAGGGAGTGACTGCAGAAGATCCCGAGGTTCGACATGGTACGACAGGATGGACGGATTACTGATGGCTCTCGGCTTTACTGAGAGTAAAGCAGATTCCAACTTTTACTTCAAGGTTGAAGGCGGAAGACCAGTGATGCTCCTGTTATATGTTGATGACCTGTTCCTGACAGGAAAAGAGGAACTCATTAAAGTTGCAAGAAGGAGACTTGCTGTCGAGTTCGAGATAAAGGACTTGGGTATGGTACTTTCTAGACATGGAGGTGTGGCATAGTGCGAATGGAATCTCCCTTGGACAAGGGAAGTATGCAGTGGAGATCCTGAAGAGGTTCAGGATGATGGACTGCAAGGACATGGCCACACCTATGGCATCAAACTTGAAGCTATTGAGTGATTCTTCATCATAGTCGGTTGATATTGTCAGATGATTGGGTCATTGATGTACCTGACGATTACGAGACCAGATATTTGCTTTGCTGTGAACAGATTGAGCTAGTTCCTGACAGATCCGAGACATGTTCATTTGATTGCTGCAAAGCATATTCTAAGGTACCTGAAGGGTATAGTTGATTATGGGCTCAAATATGAGGCAAATCAAAAGATTAACCTGGAAGGTTATGTGGATTCGAATTGGGCAGGCAGTGCCATTGATAGGAAGAGCACTTTCGGGTGCTGCTTCAGTATGGGGTCTAGTGTGATCTCTTGATTTAGCAGGAAGCAATCCTGCGTGGTACTGAGTATAGTTGAAGCAGAGTATGTCGCAACTTGTTCGGCTAGTTGTGAGACAATGTGGCTGAGGAAGCTACTATCTGATTTATTTGATCTCCAGTTGGATGCTACTTGTATATATTGTGACAACCAAAGTTGTGTGAAGTTGTTAGAGAACCCGGTGTTCCATGACAAGTCGAAGCATATCGAGATCAAATATCACTATATCAGGGATATGGTGCAGAGAGGAGCAGTGAAGCTCCACTATGTTGTGACGAATGAGCAGATAGCTGATATGTTAACCAAGCCATTAGCCAGAGTGAAGTTTGAATACTTAAGGGAGAAGCTTGGTGTTGTCCAGATCGAGGTTCCTTCCAAGGGGAAGTGATGAGTTTGTGTGCCCTTCTGACATGGTTACGTGATGTGTTCCCCACATGGTCAGATGTAAGTGGTTGCGGGATGTGTTCCCCACATGGTCAGATGTAAGTGCAGAGCCCTTTTGTCATGGTTGCGGGATGTGTTCCCCACATGGTCAGATGTAAGTGTAGAGCCTTTCTGATATGGTTGCGGGATGTGTTCCTCCCATGGTCAGATATAAGTTCTGTAGAAGATGAAGAACTACATGGAGGCTAGACCTACAACCAGCATGAAAAAGGGTTGGCTCTGTAGAACTTCCTATGACGAGTAGAATTGAAAGATAGCACCATTTGCTCGAGATAGCGGGAGCAGTGATGATGATGATGATCCAGAGACGAAGACTTATGTTGATGAACTGTGTCAAGAGAATACCTTCCTAGTTAAGAGGGAGTGTTGATGTAATTGTAACTTCAGAATGTATTCACTTGTATATCTTATATTGTATTTCATTGTACCTCGATGTTCCTATCAGGAGAATCATTAATATAATAAAGTCATGTAAAGTCATAGAGGTTAACCCTCCGTTGTAAGTCGAGGCAATAGTCCCCACAGTTGAGGGGTACAAGGGTTATTAGACTCTCCTAGTGAAGTCGACCCTGTTAAGTAATTGTCATGTGGAAAACTAGTATAAATAGAGAGTGAGTCTCTCTATTTGAAACACACACACTCACTCAACTGTAGCGCATGAGTGAGAGAAGAGGAGCTCGCACAAGTGAGAGAGAGAACAACTGTTAGAGATCATCTTTGTGTTTTTGGGTTTTACTTTTGCTATTGGTGCTCATTCTATCTCTGAGGAAGTTGCGGGGTTTTCTCTTTTATGGTTTTCTCGAGGAAAATTTTTGTGTCTCTTGTCTCTTGTGATTATTGCTGTGCATGTTATTTTCTCAGATAAGATCCTATATCATATTGATTAAATGATAAAAATCTAACATTTTTCAGATCTAGGGCAACATAGTCAATTCTAGCTTAGCGTTGAGGAAGACCCACTTAGGGCATGACCTGATCTATGAAACCCAGATATGGTTTGCCGAGAACTCAAGTGGATTGAGCCATAATATTTTTTGGTTTTTTATATTTAGGGTTTTGAGAATAAAAATAGAAGTACAAATGCCAATGGATTGAGATCTTGGAAGAAAAGCACTAACCTATAGATCTTACCTAGAAAACCTTGTAGATGCCTTGATGATGATGATCCCTACCGTCCTGATCAATTTGAGAAGATTTGAGTGAGTTCTATGCCCAACGTTTTGTCCCAAGAAGCCATTGCGCCCTCTCTCCTGCACAACAAACGTCAACCATATTAGATTTGCTGCATCATGAGAAAAAAACAAATGCTACAAAAAAATAGCAAGATGAAATCATAGATCGCATTGATGCTAATGAAAACCCCCTGATACAAAACGCATGTAAGCCAAGCGAGTTGAGGAAGCCCTGCAAAAACGCCCAAGTTGAAGTCACCCTCCTGTAGACAAGACAATGTTTCCCGAAAAAATATATCGATCTCACAACAAATTCCCAAATGCTAGGAAGCAAAAGATTTTTCAATCACCATCGAAGAACACCAGATGCAAAGGAGATCCAAGAATTTCCACAAGAAAAGTTTTTCTCTTATCTAGATCAATGTTATCGGAACCGGACGGGTCATCGAACCGGCGAAGCCCAAAATGTGAACTGGATCGGAACTGGCAAAAAACCGGGTAAAAAACCGGCTGACTAAAAAATACATAAAATATTCATATTTTGTAAAAAACATATATATTCATGTGCATACATATGAATCCAAACCATTAATACAAAAATATGCAAAGTTTCTCATATATATAGCAAATATGGGTGCAAATATCCAAAATAGCACCTAGTGCAATACATCTCTGAAGTTCTGAACCAAAGTACATTAACAAAGAGGCTCCAAAGTACATCAACAAAGTTTTATTTTCTGGTTTTTTTTTTTTAAATTGAGTTTCGTGAGTCCCCAGTCCAGACCGGCTGGTTTTTGACCGGTTCCGGCAGGTTCCGTACCTGGTTTGGAAAAAAATCCGTTTTTATGATTTTTTTTTGCTGGCCGGACCGGCCAACCTTGTAAACCGGTCAAACCGACTGGTTTTGCCGGTTCCGGTCTGGTTTCGATAACACTAATCTAGATCCAAGAGCTAAAAACCCCTTACAAATGAGAAGCTCTCTCCTTTAAATAGGAATGAGAGAACCAAAATCCTAACAACTTTTCAAATGGGTGGCTAAGATTAAAAGATACAAATGTTCTAATCAACGGTTGAGATGAGCTCAACATACAATACATGGATCAATGCCATAATATAATATCAAAGTGGACTAAATCACCCTAGGAGAGCAGATCCCACTCAACAAAAAATAAACAAAGCACATGGTGGGTCCAGTGAGTGTTAGCTAACTCCCTTTGGGTGTCTCCATGGCACAATAAAAACAATATAATTTTTTAAATGTGAAATTGTGCCTCCTTGAGGAAATCGTGAGCCTCCAAAAGCTCCAGAAAATAATATAGTATGCCCAGAAAATAGATGTGGGTCCCTCCAAGTGCTGCAACTGCTAGAGAAGAAGTGGAAGACATCACCCTCATCATCATAACTCATCCCATGCCATTTCCTTGCTGCAGTAGCCCAAATCGAATTCTTCAGTAGCCATTTAATTATTTTTTAATCTCCCTCGGGAAACATGATATGCTAAAAACAGCCTCCTAGGGTGCATGTTGTATCCAACTGAGCCCACCAGGCTCTCCGGGAGGGGGGTACTATGGTACAATCAAGTGGCTGGACCCCCTATGCCCCATACAACGCCCTAGGAGAACCAACAAGATCATCTCCCTGCTCAAACATGTCATCTAGTGAAGCAAAGCTGCACCAGAAGGGTAAAATGAGCCTGATCATCTCTGTAAGTGCCCAAACCTGAAAACAAGTTGTCTCACTGGACTCAAAGAGTCCAAATCCATCTAAGGTATATACTCATACCCTCTCCAGGTCTCTGCCTGATCATCTACAATATCCAATAGACAAAATAATAACTTGTAAATGACCAGATACCCAATAATATAGCTTAGCCTGACATCCATCTGCTGCAAGTGTTAAAAAGTTAAGACATGCTCTACAGATCATTTAAGTAACAATCATAACAAGTAGCAATCACCCCACTGGCGGTACACCAACCAAATACATATATAGGGTTTCATTTATTAATTATAACTCAAACTAGACTTTCAAGACTATACTCACTTCATAGTTGTAATCAATTTGCTAGTGAAGGGTGAAGGCTAAAATTCACAAGGCTAGGACAAAGGATGACCGCCAACTCAACACTGTGACGCTTTGGATATGGAAAGGGGATACTCACTATAGCCATATGCCAGACAAACAACAACAAAGGGGATGGCAGTGGGTGAGTTACTTCAGAGGTGCTTACTCACCTTGACAAATGCTCACAATCTAACTCAATACAAATAAGGCCAACAATCCTTAGATATAACTTTTAGGAACCATTGTTTTTTTGGGCTTTTGATTTTCCATAGCCTTGGTCCACGTATTTTTTTATACGGACTTTTATTATATAGGCTTTATGCATTCATGTATGTTGAAAAACACTACTTTTTATGAATGTTTTAAGATATTTCATTGCAGTATTTTTCAAAGCCAATTTCATTAGGCTTAGCCTTGCATTCACGTATGTTCAAAAACACTACTTTTCATGAATGGGCTTTTTCATAAGATATTCATTTCATTTCCAAATACATTGTATTGATGGTAGCTCTACCTGTTTCAGGCAAGCAAACACATCCTAGGCAGCTCAGAGTCGAGACACAAATAAACAAGGAAGCTTGTCCAACAAAGGCTCTAGCGGGAAAAGGTCCTCCATGCCACAAGTCAAGTAGTAAGTCGGGTTAAAACATAACTGGAAGGTAATGGATGGGTGGAGACAATGAATGATGAAACCAACACTAGCAAGCCAAAGTATGGTGGGAATGACTACCTCTATTCTCCCTAAGGAGGGTAAAACCAATGAGTATAGATCAAGAACTTCCGGGTCTGAGTAGGGACATCAATACATAATATAAATACATCCAAGTCCACATATTTATTTGACCGCCAGATCAGGACACTAAATGCCAATACATGTCACAAAAATGAGTATAAGAGCAATGATAACCATAACACAATAAAATATAAGCCGAGTCGTAAGCATGTAAATAATCCATCTGAAACAACATCTGAGAAATCACTGATGCAAATCTGGGCACTGCTAACTGCTCTGCACATGGCTAAATGGCTACATCAGTCCTCAGCTCTGAGTGTCCTAAGAATCAGTCTTGGCATGGGAGAGTACTATAGTCCATCAAATAAATAATGATCCAACATAAATGCTCATCTCAACATCTCATGTGTAGGGGAACTGACTGAAAAATGTACTGAATTTGAAAAATAGAATATGGTAGCTCGGCTACTATATATGTGATAATAGGTACATTGAAGTTAGTAGAGATGTGATCTTCCATGAGGAAGACGTGTTTCGTAAAACACTAGAGTTTTCAACGGAAGATAAAGTTTCTCCACTTGAGTTTCTAGATTTAGAAATTTAGAGGGAGGAAGAGGAATTTGAGGATCAATTTCCAGATGCACCTAAGGACATTGAAAGTCCACCAAAAGAACTACTTGAAGTTCCTCCTTCTAAAAGAAGACCTGCTTGGTATCGAGAGACGGTGCAAGAAGGCAAGAAGCATAAAGCTCCTCCCGGGACTTTCAGAGAAAGCATAAGACCACAAAAGTACTCAGGTCTTATGAGCTAGCTTAGCAGTGCAGAACCTTCATCATACGAAGAAGCAACAGGTAAACAAGTATGGGTTGAAGCTATGATTGAAGAGTACAGGTCAATCATGAAGAATGATGTCTGGGAAGTTGTTCCTAGACCAACAGGAAAGTCTGTAGTGACTTCCAAATGGCTTTATAAAATCAAGCATGCTGCTGATGGCAGTATAGAGAAGTATAAAGCTAAATTCGTAGCTCGTTGCTTCACTCAGAAAGAAGGCATCGACTATGATGAGACATTTGCTCCTATTGCCGGATACACTACCATCAGAACCATCATCTCACTTGCTGCAGTTTTCGGATAGAAGTTACATTAGATGGATGTAAAGACAACCTTCCTCAATGGCAAGATTGAGGAAGAAGTCTATATTGGACAACCTGAAGGCTTTGTGACTCATGGGAAGAAGTCCCATGTATGTCAACTGAAGAAAGCATTGTATGGACTGAAACAAGCTCCAAGAGTCTGGTATGCCAGGATGGATGGATTTTGTCCATAGTTTGGGGTTTTCCAAAAATCCAGCTGATTCTAACTTGTACTTTAAGGTTGTTCATAATCATGTCTTGATACTTGTTCTATATGTAGATGACTTGTTTCATACAAGTGATGAACAATTGATAGAACCGTGTAAGAGGGAGCTTACCTCTGAATTCGAGATGAAAGATCTCGGATTGATGCATTACTTCCTTGGCTTAGAGGTCTGGAAAAAGCCAGGTGAGATCTTCTTGACACAAGGAAAGTATGCAGTGGATATCTTGCAGAGATTTGGGATGCAGGACTGCAAGTCCATGAGCGTACCCATGACTACCAACTTGACAAAGCTCCGGGACTCGGCCACTAGTTCACAAAGTGTGGACTCTACTCTCTACAGACAGCTTATTGGATCCCTGATGTATCTCGTGCATACGAGACTAGACATCTGTTACACAGTGAATGCACTGAGTCAGTTTATGTCCGATCCGAAGCACATACACTTGGTAGCGGTTAAACATGTACTTAGATATGTGCGAGGTACTATCACTTATGGGCTCAAGTATACTTCCAGCAGTGGAGTATTGTTATCTGGATATACAGATTTAGATTGGGCTGGAAGTGTAGTTGACCGGAAAAGTACCTCTGGTTAGCTTCAATATGGGATCAACAATGATCTCTTGGTCCAGCAGGAAGCGGGGTTCCATAGCTCAGAGTACAACTAAGGCAGGGTATATTGCTGCAAGTGATGCCTGCAAGGAAGCAGTTTGGCTCAGAAAACTTGTATCTGATCTGTTCAGAAGAAAGCTTGACTTAACGATCATCCTTTGCGATAATTAGAGTTGCATAAACCTTTCAGAGAACCCAATGTTTCATGATAGATTGAAACACATGGAAATGATGTATCATTTCATCAGAGACCTAGTGCAGAGAGGTGCTCTGAAGTTGCAGTACATACGTACAGATGAACAGATTGCAGATATCTTGACCAAGCCTCTGACAACATCAAAGTTCGTGTACTTTCGTGACAAGCTTGGTATGGCAGAGAATGCCTCTCTTGCTGAGAGGGAGTGTTGGTTTTTCTGAGCAGCATCGAGAGCCATTCTTTTAGGAGAGTGGGGACACTTGGTCCGGGACCACGGTGTAGACTCAACCTAGTGTTGAGTGATCATTCTGTTTAATGATGATAACAGGTCCTTGACCATGATATGGACCCAACTCTGCCCTGGGGGGAATCAACCTTGTGTTGAGTGACCATTCTGTTGAATGGTAGACATCTTGTCCAGGACCACGATGTGGACCAGTCTAGTACAGGGATATTTTTAGGGGCGAAATTTAGCCCATGGGCTATTTTTAGGGGTTTTTCTCCAAAAAACGATTCGCCATTTTGCATTTTTTGAAGCCCTGTTTCGCCCAATTTTGATGGGGTAAACTTTTTTCACCCTAAAAATCACCAAATTATTATATAAACGATATAAAATCTTTGGAAATTAAAATATTTTTTTAAAAATATCGCCGAACAATTTATAGTTGGTGTTTTAAGAATTGGTAAGATTCGCCAACATTTATACACTTTTAAATAACTATGGTTCCTTAAAATCATCCTTGGTCTAGTACTGGTAGACTCAACTTAGTTCTGAGTAGCCATTCTCTTAGAGAATGGAGGCGCTTAGTCTGTTACCAAGTATTTGAATGCATGTCAAATTATGCAGCCTATGGCAAAGGCACCTGGTCTGTTACCAGGAAGGCACTATAAGCCCTAGACTAGGTCTTGGCATGTGTGACACTCTGACCCTTGATTAATGGGCTTTGCGATCTTCTCCAAGGCTTAGCTACCCTTGGTTAAGACACCCTAGTACCTGATCTTGGTGTCACACAGAGTGTGAGATAAAAGCATTAATAATTTTCTCAGCTTATGATGATGTACTTTGAGTGGGGATAGAAGACCATGTTGACCACAGGTGATGACCATAGGGGCACTTAAAGAAGGCTAAAGCAAAAGTAAAAAATACATGAAGACCCTTAGTACCACTAAGGTGTAAAAGTGAAAGTGCAAAAAGACCTTTAACACCACTAAAGGCAAAAGTCAAAATTAGAAAAGAATAAAATATTATTATTTTGAGATTTCTAATTTTGGCCCACTTACAGGTGACTCAAAGGATATAAAAGAAGATCAATCCAATTCATTATTACACATACACTTTCTCTCACAGGTACAACTGCTCTTCAGAAGATCTCACAGGTTTGAAGAAGAAAGTTTTATGATTGTGCCCTAGCATGGATGAGTCTAGCTAGGGCATCATCATCCATTGAAGACAAACCCTAAGCTAGGGTTTCTATCATTTTTCTGTCTTAAGGGTTTTTATCAAACCCTCCTGTTCAACAACAAACTTCTTCCAAAGAACCATCCTTCCACCGGGCATTTCTTCTAGATCTCCACGGGCAGCCCCTTTCACGGGCTGCCCGCATTGTTTTTCTTGGGCAGCGTTTGAGGGCTCGATCCTCTATTCACTTCACGACTAGGCCACTTGAGGGCTCTGCCCGCTCAGCACCTTCGGGAAGCCTCTAGCAGGCCTACCAGGGAGGGTCCTGGGCCTTACGACACCCTCGGGTAGCCACTAGGAAAACCCCTGAGGGCTGCCGTGGTCGCACAGGCCTTCTGGGCAGCCTGTGGGTAGACCCGTGAGGGTCTGCTGGGTCTACATAGGCTCTCGGGCCATCTCGTAAGGCCACAGGCTAGGGCTGCTTGCCCTCCGGGAAGCTGAGTAGGAAAAATAGGTCAACGAGCAGGTCAATGTAGGACAACCGGGCAAAAACAGAGATTCAGGTAGGTGTACGACCGGGCAGACTGACATGGAAGGTACAGTGGGCAGATCTGGGCAGCTGACAAGTTTTTCGGGCAAACTGAAAGTGTTGGGAAGGAAAGAGAAATTAGGGCCACAAGCCCTAATTTGTGAAAGAACCATTTTTGGTTTTTTTATGTAATTGGCAAATTGATCTTCAGATATTATGGTTTAACCCTGTTGGGGTTTGAGGAACTTTTTGAAGAATTTTCAGTCATCTCATTTACGAGATGAATTACTAGTGCTTTTGGGGTTTTTGTCCTTTAAAGGTTTTCCCGTGAAAAATTCTTGTGTCCATTGTGTTGATGTGATGAATGTTGTTGACTGCACTTATCATTTGTTTAAGTTAGTCTGCAATTTTAAAAAGTATCATGCTAATGCTAAAAACTTAACATGGTATCGGAGCTTAGCATGTGAAAACACAGTAAAGGGAAACTGCTGTTGTTTTCCTAGACCTTGGGATAAGATTTGTAGACCTAATATTTGACTAAGTAGCAAAGATGGCCGTTAATGTCTTTAGACCGAAAGAGAAGCTCTATGGTTCAGCCAATTACAACTCCTGGAAGGCCAGGTTGACAACCATTCTAGAAGAGAACGACTTGGATGACATTGTGTTTAATGTCAGTGAAGAGCCAACATCCAATGCTGGCAGACTTGCATATAAGAGGAAGCAGGTTAAGGCTAAACGAATCATCTATGATTCTGTCAAAGAAGCAATGATGCCCAACATCGCAGCTTTGAAGACTGCTAAAGAATGTTTTGACACTTTGGCCAACTTGTATGAGAAGAAGGCTCCCAGTGAGAAGAGAGTCTTGAAGAAGAGGCTATGAAGTTTGAAGCTGAACAAGGATGAAGGGGTTGGTTCTTTCTTCACATAGATTGCACAGGTAAGAGATCAACTCATTGCTATTTTTATTACTGTTGATGATGATGACCTTGTGCAAATTGTGGTTGATGGTCTCCCAAGCTCTTGGGAAACCTTCATGGCATCTGTCATTGGACGTGAGAATCAACCAACCTTTGAAAGGCTTTGGCATGATTGCATAGAAGAAGAGGGAAGGTCCTCAGGAAAGGTAACCAAGGAAGGTAACCTTGCACTTGCAGCAAAGACAAAGAAGTTCAAGAAGCCTTTCCCTCAATAAAAGAAGGGAAAGAAACCTTGGGGTAAGTTTTCTGACATGTCAAAAGTAGAATGTTATAATTGCCATAAGTTTGGACATTTTGCCAAGGATTGCAGGCAAGTCAAGAAGAAACCCAAGTGAAGGTGTCAAGCATCTGCTGCAGACGCAGAAGAAGAAGAAGAAGAAGAACCAAAGAAGAAGAAGAAAACCAAGGCTAACAAAGATGAAGAACCTAGAAGGGAGTACTACTTAATTTCTGCTCTTACTGGTTCGTTCACAGATTGTGCCACGTCTTGGTTGGTGGATAGTGGTGCCTCCAAGCACATGACAGGTAGTCGTGGAGCTCTCACCAATTACAGAAAGAAGAAGTTCACCACTTAGGTGGAACTTGGAGATGATTCCACTTACAAGATTGAAGGAGTTGGCTCAACTCCACTTCAAGTTGACTCAGGTACGGTTATTCATATTGATGATGTTCTTTATGGTCCTGGTTTAAAGAAGAATCTACTATTTGTTTCTAGCTTAGAGGACAAGGGCTACAGAGTCTTCTTCATGGACAAGAAAGTCCTTTTATGGGAAAAGGACGAAGATCTAAGCTTAGCTGTAGAGATTGGGGTTCTAGAGGGAGACCTTTATTGGGAAAAACCAATAAATGTTTGCCTTCTTCTTATTGCAAGATTTGTTTACAATAGCACTACAGCAGTCCTCCAGATAAACCCTCGGATCTAGGCCAAAACTCCTTGGAAAGACCTCTAGCCACAACCTATGGCTTTTTGAGACCAAACCACATTGAAGATACCCCGAATCCTTTTGGCAAACTGGATAGAGAAACTCTATATCCACCTTGGATCCAATAGACAATAGAGAAGTAACTCCCCTGGAAAAAACTATGATCTCAAACTTAGATCTAGATTGCTCACTACAAGAGGAAAACTATTTATTGCAACTGTGATAATGGACTCATACACTAAGGCTCCTTTTATAATCTCACACTCATGCAAATACCATGGACCCAGTACCATGGTACCTCCAATACCATGGACCCAATACCATGGGACACATAATACCATGGACCCAAATTCCATTACCATGGGACCTCTAATACTATTTACATGAGGTGTTATAAATCCACCTTTACAATATATGTATAGGAATCACCTCGACTCCTGCGATGTTGCTAGACACCAGCAACATAGAATTACCTATCGAGCTACAAAAAACTAACAGTTTCAACAAACATTGAAGGTTGACTTATCAAGGTTATATCTCATGCAATAATGCACAAAGTTGCTATTATAACCCCAATTCAGAAATCCACCCAAACCTTCGCATGCAATGGCACTGATTTGATTGTGATTGGCTGTAATAGTAAGACAATATTACAACTACAAAGAGAGCTCCAAATCTGCAACCAGATGATGTGAGCACACAGGTCTGACAGTTGTTGAAGAGCATGGATCTCACAGAGAGTATGTAATGTCCTCTTTCGATTAGGCCTTGAGGCCCAAAACTGCTAACCTATGTGATTCCTGTGGGTTCGAGCGGTTACTGACAGTTAGGGAATCATCTAAGGACTGATGCCATCCATAGAAAATCTAGGGCATCATCATTAGGTCAAGAAGGGTCACCCGGGCCAAAGGCCACCTTCGTGCATGCCATCCAAGCATTATTTAATGATGCATGCACTCATTTAAGTCTCCAGGCACATGCATGCAAGTCAACTGCAAATTAGAAGATAAAGTGACCTAATTAGGTTAAAGATTAGGGTTTTCACAGTTGAAAGTTATAAAAGGAGGATAAAGCGAAAGGAGACTTCACTTTTGATGATTATTATTTTGGGAGCTCTTGAGTAGCAGCACAGCAGTTGGGGTTGGAGACGGCGTCTTCAACTAGCAGGGTTTCGGCAGTGAAATATCTGTCCTAGTCTCATTCAGGGTAAGCCATACAGGTTCACCATTTGCTCTTACATTCATTCATAGTTATCCAGTATATGGTGTAGATTGTTGTAGGGACACGTGTGCAGCCGTAAAGGGGGTTTTCAGCCAGAAAGCCCTAATTAGTTGTTGGGTCTTCAGATCTCAGTTTTACTCTGAAACTCGGGCACCATTCTCATCATCAACATCTTACTCTGGTACCCAGTGATTATAAGATCCGACTGTGCTCATCCGGAGCAGTTATCAGCTATTTCGGGATCAGGGGGGCGTGAGCAGCTGTCTCTCTGGAACAATTTGCTAGCCTGCCTAGAGACCTCTGAAACTCCGCATGTACCAGGCATTCTCTCCGGCACGGGAAGGCTATCAGTCCTGCAAATCAACAACCCCATCAAACACCTCCTTCACTAAAAACGTCACCCTTATCTGACCTGGGTTCTTGCTGTTGGGGTTTCATCGGAAGCAGAATATATCAGTCCATCTTCGATTCAATTCTTGATGCTTGCATATTCTTTCAGGAGCAGTCTAGCCAGCTTATCAGTGGTAAGTGTTCATTCTATCTCACAAACCTTAACCCTAATTTTTGCTATAAAATAGGGATTTTTGCATGGCAGTTTGCATGCCTGGTTGTATTAGTATATTTGCATAGAAATAGAAAATATCGGGATTCAGGATATTACAGGGTAGGAGGTGGCGATCCTCTAGGGAGGCGCTAGATCTATGATCTTGACCCTAAGAAGCTTGACGGTGTTAGATCCAGTAAGGGTGTGAGATGAAAACCTAGAGGTAGGAGGCCGTGGTCATTTGGCTCTCATACCAATTTATATCAGCACAACATCAACATGCAAATGCTGAACATAAGAGAGCAAGTATGCAAGTATGCAAGTATTAGAGATGAGATTTCCAGAACTGTAAACATATGTACACTCATTGGTACTAAGATATATATATATAACTGTGGAAGAATGAACAAGTTTGACCTTGTCTCCAATAAAATACAATAAAATGGGTGAGTGATCAATTGAGACCAAGTCACCCAGAAGAGATAAGTGTAATGTACAAAGTAGAAAAGTGCAAAATAATACACATTCACACTGCTTTATTAGACAGTATTATTGACCTCATAAGCCCGAAAGCACGACTCTTTGTGCAAATATTTGATTGAAGTGAGGTTGGGTTCTAAAAAAAGGGTTTCAAGAGCTCTCCCACAATATATAATATGCCATTCTTTTGCCTAGAATTGCAGATATCTGACAATGTAATTACAATTTGACTAAAATGACACAAGTCAAGCTGTAATTAGATTGTAATTACTCATGTTGTAACTTGCCCTTCTTCATGATGTAGCTATTTGTTCTATGAAGTACGTGACACCTTTCTCAAAAAACAAAATTTTTTCAGAACTTGAAAAACTGTCTTCCGGTCAAAGTACAAAAATAACAGTTTAGCTGTAACAAGCATAACTTTTGATGTATAACTCTAAATCTAGTAAGATGTATTCTATTGGAAAGTAGAGATCCAAAATTCCCTGAAAGCGGTTTCATTAGTGATTCAAAGAACTATTGAGGGAAATAAAGCCAGAAAAATTTGATCCTACATGTTAGAAAGTGGCAACAAGGAAGGTCTTCTATCATTGCATGTCTCCTTGCATGCTAGAAGACATTAAACAGGAAGCCAAATGTATTCATGTGATTTTTCTAAGTTTAGACTTAGGAAAATACATTAATTAATCTAATATGATTTTCCTAAGTTTAGACTTAGGAAAATACATTAATTACTCTAATATGATTTTGACTTAATGGAATCATTTTTATAAAGTGAAAAGTGAAATAATTTAAGGAATGGCTATTCTAATATTGGCCATTGATCTCACCGGAGGATCACATCCATTGATCCATAGTGAGGGTTAGGGTTTTCGCTTAGCCATTGAGTTAAAAGAAGATTTGGTGGAGAGGACACATACACAAAGATAGACAAGAAAGTTAGATAGAGAAGTTTGTGGAGAAGACAGAGGAGCACTCACTCGGACGTTTCGCCGTGTTACTAGGCAGCGCACAGGGCCGTACATGATTACATGCAGGGAGGTCGTACGCAACAGAGGGAGGCCGTACATTAGTCGTATGGATTATGTACAGTTGATGCAGGAACCGTACGGATCTGTACAGTTGACGCAGAGTGTCGTACAACTGATGCTGGAGGCTGTACAACTGATAGAGGGGCCGTACTGTTTGCTGGGCTTGCTCAATGATTTTTGCAGAGGTTCTGTTTTTCTAGGTTGGGTGTATTGAACAACTAGATTGTATTTGTTCCATATCTTCATAATAAAATTTCATATCTGACTTCTCTACCAGTTTTCCCATCTTGGGTTTTATCCAGGGGTTTCCATGCCCAAAACACTGTGTCTATATTGATGTGATTGTTGTTGATGTTTCTCAGTATTTACTTTCCGTTACATTACTAGTAAAAGAAACTCATGTGTAAATATCACTAGAAGTTAAAATATACTGTTTAGCCCTAGTTTGAGTTTTAAAGGAAAATTTACATGGTATCAGAGCGCTGTTGAGCTAAATCTGAGAAACTGCAACAGTATTGATAGATCAGGGGTAGATCTATTGAAGATACAAACCTAGAGTTCAGATCTAGGGTTTGACAGGTATACTTCACTATGGTCGTACAACTGAGAGTTGAGGATAGAATTCAAGGGGCTCAAAACTTTCCTACTTGGAAAGAAAGGATCACAAGTATCCTGGATGTCAGTGATGCAGAGGAGCACATTGACTCCACGAAGGTTGCGCTTACAGATCCGACAGAGTTGGCGAGATGGATGGGGTGAAGCACCACATAGTCCCTCACCTTTCCGGGAAGAAGACCACATTAGAAATGTGGAAGGCTTTGGAAAGAGTTTACCAGAGCGAGAACGAAAACCAGAAGATGGTGCTGCAAGAGAGGATGCGCAGTACCAAGATGGCCACGGGTGAAGGAGTGTCGCCTTATCTCACAAGGATCACACAGATTAGAGATGAGCTTGGAGTAGTTGGCTCTAAGATAGAGGATGAGGAATTAGTTCAGATAGCTCTTAATGGCTTTTCTAAGCCATGGAACACCTTTGTAAAAGGTGTGGTGGCTAGGGAGAAGATCTTCGACTCGCAAAGATTGTGGGATGATTTTGTGCAGGAGGAGACCCGCATGGGTCAAGGTTTGAGTTTATCCAGTAGTGCCCCACAGATTGTGGATGAAGAAGCTACAGCCCTAGCAGGGAAGAGCAAGGGTAAGGCAAAGAAAAAAAAGGGTGGTAAGAAGAACCTTGACATGTCCAAAGTCAAGCGTTTTATCTGCCATAAGCAAGGACACTTTGCCTCCTAGTGCCCAGACAGGAAGAAGAAGAACAATACCTAGATGGCGGGATCTGCATAGGTGGAGGAGTTCAGAAAAACTTCGACGAAGACTTTTGCTTGATAGCTTGCATGGCAAGCACTACAGGCAACAACGTTTGGTACATAGACAGTAGAGCATCTTGTCATATGATGAGACAAAAGAGGGTCTTCAAGAGCTTGCAGGAGGGTGGATTAAATCTCCACATTGAGCTGGGTGATGATGTGCAGTATCAGGCGTAGGGAGTTGGTACTATTTCGTTTAAGAGAGAGTTTGGCAAACCCCTTAGTTTTGCTGATGTATTGTATGTTCTAGGATTGACCAAAAACCTCATATCCATTTCCACCCTAGAGGACAAGGGATTTCAGGTGAAGTTCCGAGACCTATACATTAAGCCCAAGGGTTCAGATAGGAGTTTGGATCAGGTGATTGAACATCAGGAAAATTTTCCCACAGAATGAGCACAAGTCTAAGGGGGTCTTGGACTTAGTGCATTCGGATGTTTGCGAACCCATGAATGTCCAATCGTTCAATGGCTATAGTTATTGCGTCACTTTCATTGATGACTATTCCAAGAAGATCTGGATCTATTTCCTAAAGACCAAGTCAGAGGTCTTTGAGCGGTTTCGGGAGTTGAAGACTCTCGTAGAGAACTAGACAAGAAGGAAGATTCAAGTATTGAGGACGAACAATGGGGATGAGTATACCTCCAATGAGTTCTTGGAGTTTGTTCATCAGAGGGGATCAAGAAGGAGCACACTATGCCTCATACGCCGCAACAGAATGGAGTGGCAGAGAGAAAGAACCGGACATTGGTAGGAGCAGCCAAGGCCATGCTATTTGATCAGGGATTTCCACTATTCCTATGGGCCAAGGCATGCAGGACCGCAGTATACATTCAGAATAGGTGTCCCCACACAACCTTGGGAAGGAAGACACCCGAGGAGGTCTCCATAGGCACTAGACTAGATGTGAGCCACTTGCGCATATTTGGGAGTGTCTGCTATTGTCACATTCATGTTGACACTACCCTTCTGGAGAGAAGGGGTTACTTGTTGGTTATAGTGAGACTTCGAAGGCATACATAGTATATATTCTTGCTCGCAAGAGGATCATTGTGAGTAGGGATGTCCAATTTGATGAGGACAGAGCCTTGCGGAGATCTATGGACTTACCAGCACAGGAACAGCCAGCACAGGACTCAGGGGTCAAGTTGGAGGAGCCATAGGTACAGGTACAGGTATAGACATAGAGCACAGGTTTTGATAGTCAGAGGGAGTTAGGTGGACAGGATCCCTAGGTCATTGGCTTGGAGGATGAGCAGCAGCAGGAGGAGGACATCCAGCAGCCACAATTAGTAGACACTAGGCCATGACCTAAGTGGTTTAGGTCCACAGTTTAGGTTTCCAGGCAGGTGACTCTTCCACAGAGCTACATGAGACAAAGCAAACCACCAGATAGGTTGAGCTATATGGCATTGCTGACAGAGTTGATTAACTCTGAACCTTCCAGTTTCGAGAAGGCTGCACAACATGACGTGTGGCAGGAGGCCATGGTTGAGGAGTATGACTCAATCATGAAGAATCGGGTATGGGAGGTTGTGCCGATGCCAGGTAAAATGGTGGTGGGATCCAGATGGATCTACAAGGTAAATCATGCAGCAGATGGAAGCATGGAGAAGTAAAAGGCGTGCTTCGTGGAAAAGGGGTTTTCACAGAAGGAGGGTATTGACTATGAGGAGACCTTCGCCCTTGTTGCCAGATATTCTTTTATTCGGACCATTATATCATTAGCAGCAGAGATGGGTTGGCGTGTTCATTAGATGGATGTCCAAGACTGCCTTCCTCAACATAGTCATACAGGAGGAGGTATTCATTGAGCATCCCGAGGGGTTCGATGTGGAGAACATGGAGACGCATGTATGCAGGTTGCAGAGAGCTCTTTATGGGCTCAAGCAAGCACCTCGGGCATGGTACTCGAGGATAAACGACTATCTACGGGAGATGGGATACCAGCGGAGTGAGGCGGACCACAACCTGCACTTCTTATCAGGTGAGGTGCCTCTGATACTAGTACTATTTGTAGATGATCTCTTTCTTACAGGAGATGAGAGGCTGATTGACAACTGCAAGTCCAACCTTGCATTTGAGTTAGAGATGAAAGACCTTGGGTTGATGCATTACTTCCTTGGCTTGGAAGTTTGGTAAAGAGACCAGTGCTTCTTCATTGGATAGGCGAAGTATGTAGTGGAGATCTTGAAGAGATTCAAGATGGTGAATTGCAAGCCCATGTCGATACCTCTAGTTTCCAACTAGAAGAAGATTGATGCATTGGGGTTAGACAGATTTGATCCTACATTGTATTGCCAGCTTATTGGATCACTCATGTATTGGGTCAATACACGACCAGACATTAGCTTTGCAGTCAACTCTTTGAGCCAGTTCATGGTGGACCCTCGGAGAATGCATTGGACGGCTGCGAAGCACGTGCTTCGCTACATCAGAGGTACAATGGAGTATGGGTTGGTTTATAAGCGCAGGGGGAGTGCATAGTTAGCAGGCTTCATAGATACTAATTGGGCATCATGTGTAGAAGACCGGAAGAGCTCTTCAGGTTGTTGCTTCAAGATTGGGTCAGGGGTTGTCTCTTGGTTTAGTAGGAAGCAGAAGTCAGTTGCATTGAGATCAGTAGAGGATGAGTACATGGAAGTCACTTTGGCTGCTTGTGAGGGAATGTGGCTAAGGAAGTTGCTTTCAGGGTTGTTCGAGTGTGAGCTAGAGGCTACAGTGGTTCACTGTGACAATCAGAGTGCCATTAGGCTATCTGAAAATCCAATGCTCCATGACCGGAGCAAACACATAAACATTCGGTACCACTTCCCGAGAGATTGTGTACAGAAAGGAACCATTTGGTTAGAGTACATTCAGACAGATGAGCAGGTGGCAGACCTTTACACCAAGGCACTTTGCAGACACGGTTTTGTGAAGTTCAGAGACAAGTTGGGTTTGCTACCGAATCCCTTTCTCATTGAGAGGGAGTGTTAGAAAGTGGAAACAAGGAAGGTCTTCTATCATTGCATGTGTCCTTGCATGCTAGACAACATTAAACAGGAAGCTAAATGTATTAATGTGATTTTCCTAAGTTTAGACTTGGGAAAATACAATAATTAATATAATATGATTTTGACTGAATGGAATCACTTTTATAAAGTGAAAAGTGAAATAATTTAAGTAATAGCTAATCTAATCTTGGCCATTGATCTCATCGGAGGATCACATCCATTGATCCATAGTGAGGGTTATGGTTTTCGCTTAGCCATTGAGTTAAAAGAAGATTTGGTGGAGAGGACACATACACAGAGACAGGTAGGAAAGTCAGATAGAGAAGTTTGCAGAGAAGACGGAGGAGCACTCACTTGAGGATTCGCCATGTTACCAGGAAGAGCACAAGGTTGTATAGGATCACATGCAGGGAGGCTGCACACAACAGAGGGAGGTTGTACATCAGCTGTACAGCTAACGCCAGAACAATATGAATCCATACAGCTGACGCAGAGGGTCGTACAACTGACGCTGGAGGCCATACAGTCGCGTAGAGGGGCCGTATTGTTTGCTGGGCTTGCTTAGTGATTTTTGCAGAGGTTTTGTTTTGCCAGGTTGGGTGTATTGAACCACTGGATTGTATTTGTTCCATATCTCCATAATAAAATTTCATATCTGACCGCTGCACCGGTTTTCCCATCTTGGGTTTTATCCGAGGGTTTCCATACCCAAAACACTGTGTCTATATTGATGTGATTGTTATTGATGTTTCTCAGTGTTTACTTTCTGCTGCATTACTAGTAAAAGAAACTCATGTGTGGTTATTGGTAGAAATTAAAATATACTGTATAGCCCTGGTTTGAGTTTTAAAGGAACATTTACACTGAATAACTGCCATTTTTTCTGTGAGAAATGTGATTTTAAGGTGCTTGTTGTCGGATATTTTTGGCCAAATAAATATTATTCATGAACATTAGCTGGAAAGTCGTGAGTTTGTTGACTGTGGGTCAAAGCAGTTTCCCGCAACAATAGAATAGACATATCACGACTCATAATATCTCGTGCCAAAATTGAGTTTGGTAGAAGCCAAATGAGCTCATGAAATCTGAAGAAATAGTCTTGAGGAGCACATCATTTGTGACTTTTGAATCATCCCCCAAGCAATAGGTTCAGAGATCTTCATTTCAAAGATAAGTATTGATGAAATATAATATTTTCTACGATTAATGAAGAATCCTTGTTACAGTTTTGTATTCTTGCAAAGATGCCTTGTTGGTGTTGTTTTATATTCTTGCAAAATTAGTTTCTTTATTCCAAAGAGTCCGCATGCACATGGTTAAATTTGATCGTAACATCATATGACAGTGTTTAAAAAAGGATTGGTATACTCTGCTTTGAAGAAGGGGGCTAGGTACAGTACACTGTACAGGTTGTGTCAGTAAAAGAAAGTTGGGAAAATTGAGAACCCCCACCAAGTGAAGGTTCAGGTACATTACAAGTGGTATCGGAGAAGTTGGGTAAAATACAAGCATACCCCTACTTTGGCTGGAACTGTGTGCTTGTATGATGTATTTTCTTTTGGACATTTAATGAAGTATAAGATGCATTTGTTTCAAAACAAAGTATCTTAGATCCTGGTTTAATTAAGGTAAATTGACTCATCTTTGATTGGTTAGCTGATTAGCCCCAAATTAACATGTGAGAATTCTTGATCTCTGTTCTACATGCATGCTAATTTTTTTGTTTCTCCGGTTTTAATATTCAAAATCTCTTTTTTGGTTATTTGTTTTTCTCAAAGGCCTAAAGAGGTACTAGCAACGTCTTTGCTCCCTTTAACATATTTCGTTTTATTTGCATAGCATGTGCAAGAGAATGTTGAACAAAATTGAATATTGGAGAGACCCTTTGTTAGTTTTGTACCTAGGAATTTGTTCCCTAAGTGACTTTTTGCCTAAGTCACTTAGAAAAGGGAAAAAGGTGACCCTCACATTAAAAGCTACTTAATGAGACTTTATAAAGTTAAAGTCACTTTTTGATAAATTTAAGTGGGTGAGTAAATTTATTTATGTGATTTAAATAAATGTGATTTTTACTCTCGTTGAATCTTAGCCATTGGATTGGATCTTTCTCCACCGTTGGATTAGATTCCCACTTAGGGTTTAGACAAAAAGGGTTGAGGGAGGCAAATCACTCACTTTTCATTCTTGAGAGAAGAAGAGAGAAGAAGAGCAGAGAGTGCTGAAGAGAGGAGAGAGTGGGCACGATTTTCGAGGCAGCTTGCTGAAGAGACTTCGAGTGGGCACGAATATCGAGGAGCATTTATTGCTGTACGGATTGCACAGAAATCGAGGGTGTGTATGGCCTGCATTTATTGCTGGACGGATTGCACAGAAATCGAGGGTGTACGGCCTGCATTTATTGCTGTACGGATTGCACAGAAATCAAGGGTGTGTACTGCCTGCATTTATTGCTGTACGGATTGCACAGAAATCGAGGGTGTACGTACTGCATTAATTGCTGGCACAATTTTCTAGGCAGAATTTTTTGGCACAGAAATCGAGGAGGATTTGCTGGGCACGTTTTTCAAGATTTTGAGATGAAATCTTGGGTGGAGATCAGTTAAATTTTCACTGTATTTCTGTTCTGATATTTTGCTGAAGATAATAAAATCTCTCTCTCTCTCTAACTGGTTTTCCCCGTGGGGGTTTTTCCAGGGCTTGATTTTGGCCAAAAATCTCTGAGTCTAAAATTTTATGGTGTGATTGTTAAATGTGTTTTTCAGCCTGTTAGTGTATTTTACTGTGTGTTTAATTGTTCAGTAAAATTTCTTAAGTAACCTACAGACAATGCAAAACTGGCTGTATGTGAAAACCACGAAATGAAAAATAAACCAGCAAACAGTAAAACACAGAATTTCTTCACCCTTGGGATGAAGACTATTGTCCTATTATACTTTAATTACACATTCAAGCTTTAAAATGACAGTAAAATAAATCATTGCATGCAACTTAGCTAATTCACTGAAATGGAGGAAGATTGATAGTGTTGAATGACAGTCGGGACTGATTTTCTGCAGTGTCTGCTTGATGCAATCTCCGTTATCTAAATGATGAATTACCTTGGTTTTAAGATTTTCCAATATATGGTACAATCCTGGAAGATTTGAGCTTAAGCTCTTGGTAAGACCTGTCAGTGAAGAAGCATTGGAAATCTCATGGATTTTGTCTAAGCCCACTGTACTTCTAATATTCAGCTTCGGATGTGAGCTAACAGGACTTCTGGAATACAGAGTCTTGGATCAGACTGTCTAGCCTGAAAGAGAAATGATGTAATAGAAATACTCCTGTGTGGCCCTGCACAGGGAATATGCTTTTACAACATTAATAAACAGTAGCCTTGGATAGCGTAGGAGACATTTAATATAAGGCAAGTGATTATGAAACCATTGGTCAATATGCTTTTAGAAGAGTCCAGAAGCAAGTTCTTTCTGAATGGGAAAATGTGCATCTACATTGCCATTTTAATTCTTGGGTTTGCATTTGAGATTAGAAGATTAAGAGAAATAAAGAGCTGTAGTAAAAATGTAAAGATTTAAAAATGAAAGAGAAAAATTGCAAGCAAAATGCACCATGGGGGCCTTAGCAGACATTTAAAATATGAATATGAAATTCCTTGAAGAATTCTTAAATTGGAAGTGACTGCAACATATTCTGATATTATTAGGCGAAGCCTAGTAAGCAATTTCTTTCTAAGCTGGAAATACTGTATTAAAAACTTAACACTTAATTCAATTTATATATGCTTTCAGCAAACTCTTTTCAGGTATGTATTCTTATTTTATTCAAATATTTGAGATTTTTTCTTTCAAGGAAATGTTCCCTCAAAAATTGTTTGCCACATATTTACTGGATTGCTTTTAGAATGCACTACCATTTTATGCTGAAACTACCCATTTTCTATTCTTTTGGTGTTTTTCTTAGCTGGAGTTTCAAAAGCATAACTGGTTGAAAAAAAATATGATGTCAGTCCACAGATTATTTTGTATTCTATGCTATAAAATGTAATATTGAATATTGATAGTTGTAGTTGTTTTGCCTTCCAATTCACTTGGTCCATGCTATAGAACGAATTGCAATGAATGAACTTTTCTCTTCATTCAAATTATTAAATGGATCTAATCCGTCATCCTTTGATGTTTACTGATAGAACTTTTTTGTGGTTCCAGTGGGGTCTCATCTTTCAATCAATTTATCCATGATTTTTCTACAGATGCTGATTCTTGTACAGAATCAGAGTATGAATCTGGGCAGGAAGAAAACGATGAGAACATGATCCCTCCTTCACCTTCTACTCATGCTTCTCATATTTCACGAACAAGAAGCTTTTGGAGCCATGATAAACATCAGAAATCAATGATGAAAAGATTTTTTGGATGGATTTTTTGGCCACTGAAGTATCTATTTAGTGTATCACCGTCTTTACATTATTCTTCCAGAACTTCTACAACGCAGACTGGATCATTGCTTGCTTCTCCTAGCAGCAGAGGAAGTTTCAGCCACATGTATGGACTGGCAAGCAAAAGAATGAACAGCTTCAAAGACCATGTAGTTCATCGTACTACAGATCGGAGGCGTGGTGTAGTTGAGGTGGTCGTCCTATTGTAACTGGTTATTGGTGCTTTAGGATTATTTTGTCTGTATAAATTCTGATTTCTTTTATTCAGTGATTTAGGCTTGTGTGTTTCTCTTGGTCCCTTACAGCTGACACTGTTTTTTTGGAATCATTATGCAAATATTCATCATGACAAACTTGTTGCTGACTTGAGTCAGAGCAATTCCAGAACTTTTTTCTAATTAAAATTGTTGTGTTTTGAACAGGATCTTCAGCTTGTTATAGAGATTGTTATAGAAGTCGCATTTGATATTGTGCGCAAAGCACTTTACTTTCTCCTGTCTCCTTTTGAAACATGTAGGCTGGCGTTCAAAAGGATCATCACGAGTATAAAGGCTTTCAAAAGTCGTGTCATGTCTGTTCATGATAATGATGTTCGTGTGCAAACATCTACTCTTAATGATTGGGATCCAAGTTCCACTATACGACAAACAAAATTTCAGCAATCTTTGAATACAGATGCACGCACATGTGAAGACGTTATAACGGAATTGGGGTACTGTAATATTTCAAGCTATAAAATGAAGAGCTTATTGGCAGTTTGAAAATCTTTCCCTTGGATTATATATGCTTGACCTATAAATATAAAGTTATTTCCATGATGCTACATTTTGTATGAAAGCATGAATCTAAATTTGGAGAATTAACCTGAAGTGAAGTATATCTGCTACATTGATGATTTGTAACTGGTTTTGTCCCTTTTTTTCAGATATCCATATGAGGCTATTCGTGTCATTACTGCTGATGGTTATGTCCTCCTCCTTGAAAGAATACCAAGGTCAGAACATTAGAGATTCAATTGTAAGACATTGTTTTGCGAAAAATAAATCTCTTTCTTTTTGCAATCAATTTATGGGAATTCAGTTCACTTTGTGGTCGTATAAAGCATTATTAAAAATAGAAACTCATATTTTTACATATTTGAAACTGGGAAGCAGAATGCTTTTGGAAAGCCAACATTTTGGTGTTAAATAGTAAAATACTGGTTAATGATTGCCAGCTTTTGAAATTCCAACATGGCTTTCATTTTTTGCATACATTCTCCAACATGAGATATAGGTGTTGCATGCTTCTTCATATACTGAAATTTCAGTATTATTCATATTTCATACAAAACTAGAGTTGTGAGATAGAAGTCTTGAGGCCTTCTAATGGCACTACAAACCATGCTATGAAAAGGAAAATATGTAAGAACTTTTATTATGATTGATTTATAAAGCATTTCATATACTTGTATCATGTAATAGTTCTAGACAAAACCGTTTTATGAAGTTTCTATTTATTAAATATCTCTATGGTGGGTTGAATCAACGTTATCAGAACTGGACTGGTGACCAAACTGGATGATCCCCAAAACAGGAACCAGACTGAAACTGGTAAAAAACTGGACGCAAACCCATTTGGATCCAAACCATTAGTCAAATATTTTCATGTATATACTATATAGCATTGTAAGGGTGAATATAGCAAAATGACATCAGGTGCAATAAACTACAACTACGTTGAGGTTCTAAATGCCCTGCAAAGCACAAGAATTATTATTAATCATACTATAGTCTAAAATCAAATCAAACTAGATAATCATCCAACTTTTTGGACATTTTAATGAAGTAAGTGCAGCAGTACAAAACCGGTCAACGTAGTCAGTTCTATCCGGTTTTGGTTTGAACTGGCCAGTTCTGCCTTGTTCAGATCTGTTCCGAACTGGTTGAAGCCAAAACCAGCCATTTCTGGCTTGGGCACTTTATTTGGACTGGTGGGCCTTCTAAACCAGTTGAATCAGCTGGTTTTGGCAAAACCGGTTCAGTTCTGATAACACTGGTTTGAATACATGTATTTTGTATAAGATTCATATATTTTTTCTGTCAGATCCACGGATTTAACAGCTTGTCATTGTTTTGTATGTGTAACAGACCTGATGGTTGTTACACACAGCCATCACGATTCACTAGTAAAAGATACGAGTCTGAAATGTCCATAAGGGTACAGAACATATATAAAAGATATATTGAATGATGATACAATTGAAGAATGTGATCTCTTTATATAGTGCTGAAGAGATCAGTTACAATGAAAGGGCATGGCCACGAAAGTCGTTGTAAATGTATAATATATAATACAACTAGTTTTAACTTTTAATTATGTTAATCAGGGTCATTACAGTGTGTTGCACATTTTATGAGCTAACATATTTAAATTCATATTTTTAGTCTAACCCCATGCTGTGTGGGAGCACCCCCCACTCCCTCGCTCCCACTCCTAAAGCTCGTTCCCAAGGCGCTCCCTTCCTTTCCTATACTAAAAGGTCCTATACTAGGTTGATCATTTGATGACAATGTTATGGTACCTCCCTTCTTTGCCAAGCTCCTACAAAAGTTTTTATGGTTGATCATTTGATGATAATGTTACAAGTTATAACTACTAGATGATTGATGTTATATGGTTTAATCTATAGCTAATTCAACATCTTACATGTTTTTTCGATATAAATCCATCAAAATATATTAAATTATATACTATACAAAAAATGCTCCTGAAATGCTCCCAAAACGGGAGCTTTTGAAAGTTTCGCTTTTCACTCCACTTCCGCTCCCCGCTCCTCGCTCCCCGCTCCCAACAGCATAGGTCTAACCTTCTTTTCCACAAATCATTGGGGGTAACTTTGGTTCATCCCCTCTTTTTAGATTGAATCACAATTGATGCTTATGGGTTATTGAAAGTCAAAGATCAATTAGTTTTTAAAAACAGAAAAGGTTTGGCAGTTCTGAGCTTACACTTCCCCATTTTTTCTTTGGTTTGTTGTTGTTTCAGACGTGATTCAAAGAGGGTTGTTTACTTACAACATGGATTGTTGGATTCATCTTTGGGGTAAGTTTTTGATTAAAGGCTTCATTTATCATAGACCTTGGGAAATATTTGTCAGAATGCTATTGTGGAATTTGAATGTTACAAGTGAAAAATTGACAGAGGCTGTGGCTTTGCAGTAGTGAAATATGTTTTTTCTCTTTACAGGTTTGAAATTTTATTTTCTTGATCTCTAAATTGGCAAGGTCTCTGTTAGCATTACTTACATGGCCAAATTTGGTGTTATATGTGTATATATAATTCCTAAGAAGACAAGTACTCGTGTTGTTGTTATATGATGCACAGTTTCTTGAGTCTGTCATTCTAGCTTCATGCTGTTTTCATCACTTTGGCTTATCCCATGGGAGGAAAAAGTGCTCAAAAGTCTTGATAATTTTCCTTAATTTTTCCACAACATTTTCTTACACTTTATCTGAATTACTTTCTAACACACACAAGGAAGTTATGATGGGAACTTCAGATATAGAACTTACTTTTTTTGTGCTTGTTGATGTTGTCAAGTTATCTGTATTGCTCATCGTATGTTGTAAATATTAAGTGCTTACATGAATCTTCATACTTTAACGTCTTGTTTGTTCTCTAGTGCATAGCTGTCACGTAGTTTGTCAACTAGTTACTCCCATTTAGGAATCAATATATTCTACAGAGAGAATAGTCAATTACAAAGACAATCATTGCATGTCAGGGCCTTTTTCTCTATTTAAAGGCCATCACTCATGTAAAAATTAGGCTGCATTTTATTTTATTTTGTTTTTGAAAAAAGGCTTTAAGGTAGACTGTACAAAACAGCTCACGGGTAGCTAAGGATAGCAAAAATGTCCTTAAAGATAGATTGAGCTAGAACAACACAGAACTTAGCATCTTTCCTATTGAGAGTGCCTTAGCTGTAAATTGGGTCTTAAGTCCAGCATACATCAACCCATAGAAAGAGTCTAGATAAAATAGAATAAGATAATTTTATTACTAGCAAGTGGTAGATCCTGGAAAAGACAACTTTGCAGTTTACATTGCAGCTTTTGGAGGAATCAATACCACATGTCAGCTATAAGATAAGATAAGATAATTTTATTAATGTCCAACGAGTGACTACAAAAGTAGGTCAATGGGACTAAAAGGATACAATCAGTATAAGAACAATGTGGGAGTGCAAATGCAACTCCTAGAAAAATCCAGAACTATATTTATTATTTATGATAAACTCAAATAAAATATAAAAAGGAAAAGATACAAGCAGTAAGGCCTCCTCCAAAACATTTATATAACTGTATCCAAGGCATGGTGATGAAGAGTGAACATGAAGCTGATGAAGTCAAGAACATCTGAATCTGATAGTCGATGACGATGGGGGTGAACTAGGCTCACTATCAGAGTCCTTTGGAACTCCCGAGGTGTCCAGCTGTATGATCCTAGGGGGGATGTAGGACTGAGGGATACTCCTAGCATCGAGGTAGAAAGAAAGAAAATTTGGATAGATCTTTGACTGCTCTGCTGGGGCTGAGGAGGGATCCTGCGTGTAGAGGGTGCCCTATTCTAGATCTGTTGGGAATTGTGGATTGTGGGCGGTGTGTGGATTGATGTGATAGGCCCTATGGAACGGTCTCAAGGATGTCTGTCAGTCTCTCAGAGAGGAGGGCTGAGAGGAGATCCGAGGTCTCAATACTCTGCTGTCTGAAGTACTATGGAGTTCAACTCTCTGCTTGTTGCTCCGATCAGGTGGATCATCATGAAAGTGTGAAGTGATCTTCCTAGTTGTCTCAAGGCGGGGCAGGGTACGTAAGAACTGAGATCCGTGGCTAAATACCTCCTTCATGAAGAGGGCTAGGCATCGCTGATCCTGGGAACATTAATACCAAAGGGCACTTCCAAGTATCTCGCAAGCTGATCATCATTAACCTGCCTCTAGGGGTGATTCAACCAAGCAGGAACAACATCCATTCCAATTAACCATAAATCAGATTTCTGGCCACTAATGATTGCACTTAAGAAATACAAAACATATCCAAACAACACAGAGTAGATCGAACAAAGTCAGGACTTGGGAGTTCGTTGGATCAAGAGGAGAGAATCATCGACAAAATGATTCTTTAACATATGTCTTCCTGGAATAGTAATATCTCTCACCTGCTGATGCAATTTGGATGCATCAAGACGGTAGCACAGTGTGTCAATGTAATACCCCTAGTACCAAACGAGGGATTAATTCCTAAATACATTAACTACATTTATAACAGAAATTAAATCTATAATAAATTGAAGTAATTCCTCATTCAAATCTGTGCTAGACAATTATTCTGGTAATAATTCAAAGTTTACCATAATTAGAAATCTACTTACCTGGTTGCAGATGCTTCCTTGTTGCAGGTGTCCCTCTAACCTCTTGCAGCCAGCACTCTCCTCCGCAATAAATTTGGGGGGACCACTCTCCTCCGAACCAATTCTCAGCTGAAAGCTGAGGCCCCTGAGCCCCCTACAGATAATACCATGCCAGCCCTTGTCATCTGACCTGTCAGCCCTCAACTTCCTTCCTCCAACACTCCACACCCGAATTTAGACAAAAGAAAAACAAAAAAGGAGACATACACCACTATTGATCACTAACAACTAATAGACACAATAGTAGACAGAAATAACCCACTCACATAGCAAATCAGACCACACATGAAATCAGAAAATGACCACTTAGTGGCCAAACCAGCATTAACCAGCTTCCCCCAGATTTTCCTCAATTCCTTCATTTATGCAAGTAAATTAGATAATTAGTTGATTTATAGGTATTTTTGCAAGTAAGTTAGATAATTAGTTGATTTATAGGTATTTTTGCATGGGTGCCAAGTGGCTCCCATGCACCTCACTTTTCCTAATCACTTTTAATTAACTTAACTAAGATTTATTAGCTAATGTTAATGCTAAAGCTTTTATTTGTCTACTATTTCATTTTCTATTCAAGTTACATAATTTCTACTTTATTAATATGGTTCTAATAGCTAATTTAGTCTTCTAATAGCTTAATTAATCCTAATTAATCTATTGGGTTGTTACAGTCAACTACTAATACAGAGATAGGGGGCTAGAGGGCACTTGTCTTATGAATTTATGCATAATTTTTTTATCTGAGTCTACACCATTTACTGACATAAAAGCTAAGGCATGAGAGAACAATGTCTTGACCATAGCCACAAATCTTGATCCAAATCCCAGCCATGAGAGTATGTTTGTGACAGAGGACCAACCAACCCTGTCATTACACATACCATTCTCTCAAGTTACTCATTTATAGCACCCTAGATTGGTCATGTTGGTTAAATCACCTAGCCCCCTATCCTAACATTGCCATTAAGTGACCATATTCCACTAACATATATTTTATAGTTTTGTGTTATACTCCACCAAGACCCCCTCTCCCATTAACATGGAAATTACATTATCAACTTATTAGACCCCCTTTACAGAAGGCTTGAGATTTTTAAGTTTTAACAGTCTTTTACAAAGGGGAAACATGACTCAAGATTACAAAATTTGCAGACCAAATATGGGTCAACTCTCATCTGCTGGGTCACCTGGGTAACCAATTGTGGTGCCTGCTGATTTTCTAGAAAAACTACCTAGGTATGTGTCCCGTCTTTAAATGCTTCTCCAAAACCTCTGATCACCATCACCCTCATGGAAAAGGTAGAACTCTGCTTACTGTTGTTCACTAGACCGTCATTTTATCTAGTATCCCTATATCTAGAGGCCTTGACATATTCTCAGTCCTTCTATTTGGAGACTCGTCACTGTATGTGTACATGCTCTTTCCCTATATCTTCCATGCATCCTTTTTGGGTCTTCTTCCCATCATACGCAGGTATTATCTCTCTATTTTTTTCAACAGCCTGCCTTCCTAAAATTTATATGGATTGCTTGCCGATATCTGGCATATGTCCTATTCGTCATCCTCCCCATTATATGGAGGATTTCTCCCTCTTTTTGTAATCTTTTGGGCATCATACCTGTTATCACGGATCTTGTAGTTGCCCCAATAGATAAATCCAATACTGGATGGCAGAGGGGACAAGCAATCAAAGCCATGACCTACGAAAACCCCAAAATTATCACGTCGGCTAGGGATTCCTTCGCTTTATGCTATTGAATGCCCGAGTGACAATGGTGGAGACCTGATCTTATCCTGAAAGGACAGATCTACAGCCAATCACCAGATCAAGCCAAAAGAGTGAATATGTAAGGTGAGAGCTGGTAACCCTAGGTTTAAGGGATACGCCACAATTTAAGGGATATTCGAGTATAGGTGTTTAAGGAATGGAGGAATGTTACTCGAATCAATAAGATCAGTGACTTATTAGAATTAAAACAGATTTAGGGCTGGTATGTTCGTTCAAATGATCAGACACGGGACCTTGGGGGGATTTAATCAGAGATATGGGAAATACCCAGGACGAGGTCGATTTAATGAAATTATGGCTTCAACACACCTATTTGGGTAAAATGATTCGGCAATAAAAATACCCAACTGAAACTGGAACAAAATAAGAGGAAATTGACCAGCAAGCCAAACAGGGGCGTTTTCTCCTAGACTAAAACCAGTGCCTGGAGATGGGAAGAGGAGTCCAAGGTTAACGTTTTTGAGGGAGAGGGGGTTTTTCAGTATGTCGGACAAAACCCAGATCGCCAAATTTGCCAATTCCCGGTGCAAATTGGTCCGATGATTTTCCTACTACTAAATGAGGGTTTTTTCAATGCAGGAAGTGATGGCCAATGCATGCAGAAAATAAAAGAAGGAGAAAATACCTGTGAGACGTACTTGGATCTTGTAGATGATTTTCGAGATGATGAAGAATGCTGGTTTTTGATTCAAATGATTGTTTCGGGAGAGTATCTTGATAGTATTCAACTTCAGCCAATGACCCTAGTGCCCTCTTCAACCAGCCCAATCAGAGAAAAATCAGAAGATTAGACAAATGAATAGGATCTGCACTATAAAGAAAGTACGGGAATGAAGAATAATTAGAGAAAGAATCCCTCCCTGAACCAGACAACCCGAGAGCCAGAGCACTGTGAGTTCCTTCACAAGTGCGCCCTCCTATAGCGCGCCTCTTCAACCTACAGATGAGTGGGTAAGGAAAAATATGCATGATCTATCCCAAAAGCAAACTTAGTGTAGGAGACCAACAATGCCAATCAACAAATCATCAATACATCAAAAGAACTCAGAGTGTAATCCCAGACAAAATCTCTTTATTCAATTATGGTGCCAAATCTCATGAATACAATGGGGGGGTCACCTCTCTTAAATAGTTTGAGAGCGACGTAAACCCTAACTCACTTTTACATCTAACGATTGAGATTAAAACATCATCAATGGTGGAGATCAACAATACATAGATCACTACGTGGATCAAGTGACTAAGTCAAAGAGGGGGTGCACTTTACTCAAGGACGCCTATCCTAGGTGAAAGTCACAAAATAACATAAGATGTGACATGATAATACATAGGAGGAGGTCACTAGGGGCTTAATTGACCCTAGGCCCCTTTACAACTTCAAATCATATGATATAACAATACAATACATCATTAGCCAAGTAGAGGGGGCACCTCTTGGGGGGCTTTCCTCACTGGCTGAGCCAAGACAAAATTAATCCAGACAACCACTAACTGAAAACTGCTGGAGGACTGTCCGGTATGCTAAGACACATCATCTATCAAAATTCCAAGCCATTTCCTTGATCTAGGAGGCCAACTCAATTTTTTCAGTGATTTCTCTAGTTCATTTTTGCTGGTACAATCTCTGGAAAATGATAAATCCACCATAACTCTGTCCAGGGTGCAAACTGACTGCTTTGGATGATTTGGAGACAAAAGAATGGTATAAGCGACTACCAAGGTTACACGAACCGTGGGTGTGATCGGAATCGGCTGAAGAACCGGATACGAGATTCAACACTCGTCCAAAATTAGGATTCGGGGATTCAGAACCCTAACCCTAATTTTATTATTATATATATATATATATATTATCTTTCAGATTTGAAATCTAATTCAATTTCATATAATAACAATAAGTTGTAACATTATGAGTGGCTATTTTAGCAAGATTATTGTTAAAACTTTCTAATAATTTGCTCAATCGTCCCTAAACCATCTTTCACAATCATCCCTAAAACATCTTTCACAAGTAACTTTTTAGACTAATGACAATCTGTGATGTAAAAATGGAATATAGTGGATTGTGGAAGTAAAGTTGTTTAGATCCCAAATCCACTCATATCATAAAATTTAAAACATTAAATGTGAAAAAACCGCAAACTAGTGGTGGTTGCAGTGTTGTTAAAATTTATAACCAATTCAAATGGTTCTTCTTCAATCATAATTAGAAAATATGTTAATTGTATAAGTTTCATAGTGTTTCTACAACTATAGGAACACAATTTATTAACAAGGTAAAACTTGGAGTGTTTCTACAACTATATTAACAAAATCTGTTAATATTGTATGTATTTGGGAGTTTGAAAGTATAAATTAGGTTTTAATGAATATATAATCATAGATCTATCTTAAACAGTTAAACTCCATCTATAAAAAAATCTTTAGGAATAAAATTTCATCTTTCTTAATGCTTAATAAATCTTTTAACTTTTGTATTGACATATATTATCACATAGATTTATTTAAATTTTTTTGTTCTTCCTATATAAGTAATATTTGTGACTCATACTGTATTGTAGAGCAACCCTCCACTCTACATACAATGGAAAATGTTTTGATAAATAAATAACAAAATAACCTGTTTGTCTTGTGAACACCGAAATGGTTTATAAAATGGCTGTCGGGAATTATGCTCGTCAAAGTTCAACCCAACCTGGCTTCTTAGATATCTGGAAGAAACTTAATGGAATTGGCAAACAGATGCATTTCGCTTCCGTCCACGTTGTACATGGCTACAAAATTGCGGCTTACCGGATCCAAAGTTGTAGTATATGTTCATCATTCAACTGGTTCAAGTTTCAACCATTCAAGGCTTCAAGCTACTTACCCGTGACACGTGATTGACCCATCCTCTTGTTGTTCCTCATGCAAAGGAAGAAGCCTTCTTCTATCGCTCAGCTGGCTTGACGCTTTCGATCTTTCTCACAACTCTCCTCTGCCGCAGCTCCTTAAATGCTCTCGGTCTTTGCCAAATATGCTCTTAGTCCTTTCCAGATGTGAAATGAAGACTGAAAAGGCAGTGTTTGGTGGTTTAGGAGGGCGGTGGGGATAGGTAAGTATTCCAACGTTCCTCCTTTATTAATTTTTTGTGCTTTTTAATGGGTTTAAAGGAATCCATTCCCATTGGAGGAACAATATCTCAAAATTTCGGATACAGTTCCTCCAATGGGAATCGATTCTTGCCAAATCCAATACATAATCCAAAACCGAAAACCGAATCCCATGTGTGAAGAATCGGACCCAAAATTGGATCCGTATCCCGTGCAAAAAAACACCAAATCTTCCAGTTTTGGATCTGTATCTTCCAGTTTCGGATCCGGATCTCTGATTCAACGTTTTCGAGCAGAATCAGATATTGATCCGGACCCTTCATAGCCGAAGCTGGTAACACAGGTGACTACTCATACCCCATGGAACACTGCTCTGCTCTAGGAGAACCAATCACATTTCCATATGGAATAAAATTTGATCATTTGGCCAAAATGAAGGGATAATAATCACTTATCAGGAGAATCGGGGCCAAACTCTCAAAACTGAAATCGTAGTATTGGTCCGGGGCATGTCTAGAACAAATATAGACCAAGTCGCATTTTGAGTCATTGCCTTAGGAACTGTGCTTGACTTGGTCGAATTGGGTTGACCAGGTCAAAGTACCCAAACTGAAGGAGAGAAACTGTATCAATATGATCCTGTAAGCATCCAGGGTAAGAAATGCTCCAATAATGTATATCAAAACCAAGCTTAAATCAGTTATTCATAATCATAGTGACAAATAATAATAATAATAGTAAGATGTACCCATGCTTCTGAAGAACCTTGGAACTTTTCTGGAAGTCTACTTGTCCATGCCATAGTTACAAAGGGTAAACAATGTGCTACTGCTGGGTGAGGATGGACAACAAGGCTGAGGCAAAGGGTAATGACTTTTGACTGACTTTGACTTTGTGATTTATTCGAATAATGACAAGTACACACAACCAAAGTGACATATGCATGATAGATTGAACAATAGAGAATGGTGGTTTCTCACAGGTGGATGAGCTGATTTGAAAAGTGTCCATTCAATCTTAACAACATGTCTACGACTCACATCCAAGCTAAGAATAAAGCTTCGTAAGGATCTTTTCTAGGACCCTTGCATTGAGTACACAAGAAACTGTAGTGAAGAGATCCTAGGGGACACTTAGAATTAGCTGTCCCTTACTCCATCTCACATCAAAACCGGTAGGCTTCGCGAGGAATTAATCATTAGATTTCAATTAGATGGCCAACAGTCTTTAGATTTAGCATTTGTTTATCCACTGCTTTATTTGGGCCTTTAACAATTTCACTTTATAGACTTTTTTATTTGTGTCTAAAGATAGTTTGCAATTTAATTTGCAGGCTTGCATTCCATAACATATAACATATAGCTCATAATGCATGTAATGATGGTAGACATATTGCTTCAAGTTTTAGCCGACAACTTCTCGAGAAACTAGGGGGAATATCCACAGTCATGACCAAACATCGGGGGCAACGGACTAGAGAGGTCAAGGCTTCAAAGCCCAACTCGCCTAAGCTCAGGAACCGACACCAACGGGTTCTCCTAGCCCAGGAGGATCAAGTCTTTGACAAGTTTTGTTGCACAACTCAGAGCTGAAACATAAAACAACATGGGATCCATTATGCATAGAGGTCAAAATGGAGAAAAGATCTTCAATCTCACAAGTCTCAAACAGTCTAAGTCATAGGACAAGTTTACAATCGATGAAACTGGATGGATGAGTGCAAGTGATAAATGGAACCAACCTAGCACTAAGGTTTACTATTTGTACAAGCATGGCATGAGCAACAACCTTCACATCAAGTCCTTTGATTAGTCATAACACATGTTAAAGCAACAATAGATATAGCATAGGTCACCATAATCATCCTAACCTGATAAGCATAAGTGTCTAAAATACATCATACATCAAAATCAAACCAAGGAAGTATATGCCTGATCTCACCAAATATCCCTGTTTGCAACTAATAAGCCCCTCTATAACTATGTGTACCAACTCTGATCTGCTGCTCTGCTACAATGAACTAGATCATCACCAAAAGCATCTCAGTGGACTCCTGAATCTCAGTCCTGGCAAGGAAAATCTGATGAACAAGGCTCTGGAATGGCTAAAGTTGTAAAGATCCATGCTAATACCCCATGTGAAAAATAGTCCGGAATAGAATAAGAGACAAGTCTGTATGCTGCATCATGGTAGCCCGGCTGCAGAATGTATATGTGATAGCAATACCAAATTTTACTTTACATATAATTTTGTTATCCTTGTCAAATATTTTTGTTTCCTTTTTGCTGGAATGGCCAATTGTAAAAAGGTAACTATCACCATTGACTCTTGAGCCAACGTCAAGCCTGATGTTACAATAATTAAAGTTGATCAACCAGACAAATTAAAAATATTCAACATTTGTGATCAATCAAACATCTAAAATTAGAATAAATTACCTATGGTATTGTTTCCAATTCGCCTCTAATGGATGGCTATTTTTTGGGATTTATTCTGCCCCTAAAAACTATGACTAATTCACATTTGTGTGTTCTCAGTCTATACCTCATTTCTTTTCTTCCCTATCTTTGTCCCTTTGTTGGGCGTACGTCTATTTGCTGGGCATTTTTATTCCCTCGTGATTGCAAATTTGCTCCCTAGGGCATGTTTTTGCCCATAGATCAACCCACATCTCTGCTACTTTCTCTCATTGTCTTAAAAAGGGCTGCTAGGGAAATAGGGCATCTTCTGTGTTACTGCTACTGGGCATTTTACTGCCCACATATTTCCTTGTTTGCAAACAAAAAGACTATTATGCCTTTTGTCTGCTATTGCTACAACCTTCATTTGCTCACCATTTCTCTCATGAGAATGCGAGGTTTTGATCTGCATAGTTGTTGGTCTGCAAATGTCTACTGCATTTTAAAAATGGAAATGGGGTTTTTGTGCTGTCTGCTACTTCTCCTTACGGGTCTCATGTGGTGCAGGTCTCTCTTTTGTGATTTCTTTGTGCCCTAACAGATGTCAAAGAAACATATGTTGAATCTCCACTGCTGCAAACAGATTCAATAAATGCTGCAAGGGTTTCTTATCAGAAACACACACATGTAGATTTGCACAAATGCATTTCCCGGGGAAACCAACTGGGCACTTCCTCTCATTCGGAGGATGGTACCCAAGGTAAATTGGCGGTGCCTACGTTCCAAGCACCTCACCCCAAGGGAGTCCAAGAAAGTTGAACCCGTGACTTCTCTTACTGTAGGGGAGAGATCTCATGTCTGGCTTGTTGCCACCTAATTCACACTTTAAGGTGCAGGAAAGTCACAACCTGCTATGTGTGTCCTTGGGGGCAAGTGAGAGCTGGGGACCACTGTCACCACAGTCCACAACTCCTCCGTTTAGGCCAGATCCCAACAGAGCCAAGGGGGGTAGTCCCTACAGGAAAGCTAAGTTCCAGATTTATTAATAAATTGCAAATTAATTAAAGGGATCTTTTTATTAAGACTATGAGGCTAAGACTCTATATTATCTAAGGAATGACAAGCAGCATGCAAATGCAAAGACTTCCTTTTAATGATAAGCAGACTTTGAGATAAATAAAGACCAGTGCCTAAAGAATGGAGTTAGAGAATGCAACTTTTAATGAATGCAGATCTAAGTTAATTATCCACAGATTAAGTTGTCTAACAATGAGATAAATAAACAGACCAATGGTACAATTATAAACAGTAATGAATCAAGATATTTAAGCAATGTACAGCTGATCTAAACTTATCAATATTAACCAATGAACAGGATTTACAAGTTATGAACCAAAGATAGCAGAAGAAAATGCTTTAAATGGAAATTATTAACCAACAGTAAATGAAGAAAAAAGGACTTTAAGTTTGATTTACTTGAAGCAATTTAAACAAATGTTAAGCATTCACCACCTGAACAAATATAGAACTGAAAGTAAATGAAACTGAAAGTAAATGAGACTGAAAGTAATGTGTTGGAGTGCTTGCAGTAAAATAAAGTGAAAATGCTTGTAGTAAAACCTTGAACAGCAAGGCAAAGATAAACAGTAGTGATCTGTGTTTGTAGGACGTTTTGCAATGCTTCTTGGTAAATTTTAATGAATTTTATTAGAGTTGTTCTTCTTGGATTACGTTTTAGATCCGGTGGTGTGACTACCCCGATCTAGTTCTTCTCAAATCGAAGATGGAATGTTGTTGCGCTCAACAGGTGGGAGCAAGCCCACCCCTAGCTCACAGGTCAAACCACAATGGCTCTGTGCTCACAAGGAGGACGTCGAAGCGCCTAGAGACCCCCTCGGTCTACTACCCCTTGCAGCTTCCGAGTCACTGTTTTTAATCAACTTGAAAATCTCTAGATGGATGCCTATTAAACTAGGACTTCCCTTTCCCGTGGTCGTATCTCGTAGTACCCCGGAGGGTGATAACCGAGTAGAGGAGCAGGAAATAGAGAAGCTTTGTTGGTTAATTTTATGGGTTAATTTTAAGTCTTGGGTGATTAAGATGCAATGTAAATTTTAAGATATCAACAAGATCACCAAGCGATGTCCCTTATGGGAGGTGCTGGTGTTCGATCTTGGACTGAAAATAAAATGTGTTGAAGATTGTAGCAGGAAAATAAAATGTTTCTTTAATTACCTAAGCCCTCACTTCTCCGGCTTTTCATATCCAACTTGAAGTCCCTAAAGGGAGATGACAAGTGGATAGAGGATACACAGGATGGGTGAGTTGTATGGTTACTTCCTTTAATAGAAAATTTACAGATTACTGAACTTGAAAGAAAACTGTAAAAGTAAAGCCTAACCTCACAACAATCTCTGTTACAGAGATGGTGGTCTGTAACAGAGATAGGTGGGTGAATAAATAAAACAGTAAACTAACTAAAATAGTAAACTAAATGCAACTAAATAAAACAGTAAACTAACCTCACTTCAATCTTTGTGACAGAGATGGTAGTCTGTCACAAAGATAGGTGGGTAAAAGGAAATAGAACTATTGATCTACTTTACTTCCTAATCTATTTATAGAATACAAATGCTTTACAAAACTTTAGAATACCCCAAGGAACTTCTCATTTGGGGTTTACAATATCAGAAAAAGAAAGGAAAGAGTTGAGGGTTTGAACCCCCTTTGAACCGGTTGAGGGTTGAGGTATTTCTGTGTCCTTTTGGGCAGCAACTCCCCTTTAAATGTGCACAACCTGTCAAAAACCAGCGAGCTGTTCTTCGCTGCAAATCACATGAAATATTAAAAAATTTGCTGTTACAATATTAGTACAAAATTTACAATTCTTTACATAAAAAATCTGAGTGACAGACAAATATCTATAACAGCATTGAGCGCTTCGCATTCTGACCTCGGTCCTTTGAGGTCAGACGTGGGATACCACGATTAAGCTCAAAGTGTTATGATAAATATTTGCTAAAACTAACACAATTACAAATTTACAAGAAAATTCTGAATGTAATAAGTGACAGTAATATGGAATTTAGAGGGCTGGAAAATGAGTTTCCAGCCACCTAAATGATGTAAAACTAGCAGAAATAAAAGGTTAAATTAATATATAAGAGGTTAGGGCTCTAAAACAAGGTTTATATTCACTAAACAGTGAATAAAACCCTGTTTAAAACAGGCTGAAAGTAGATGGCCGAATTGAAATTTTGCAGAAATGAGAACCCTGGAGAGATGTCCTTGCTTGGAAAACCTGCAACAAATCTAGCTCTGCAAAAAATTGTAAGCCTAGAGATGAATGTCCAACAATCCCTGCAAAATACTTTGAAGAAAAATGTTAAACCGTTCACGAAAGAGAGCAAAAATACTTTTACTCTCTAATCTCTCCACAAAATACTTTGTGGAGAGCTAACTAGACTAATACAAAAGATGCAAAGCTAAAAAATATACAAGTTACCTTACAAAAATTTGATCATGAAAAATGGAAAAATGTAGCACAATGTCCCTCCAAAGATTTCTTTGATTAAGTGGCCCAACTAGGGCAAGAAGATTACAACAGCAAGAGAGCTTGAGAAAATAGTGGAGAAATATTCCGACAGCATAACAATAGCATGAGAGAGCATGAGAAATGAGGGAGTGAGGCCCCCATTTTATAGTTGAGGAAGACCCCCAACCCCTTAAAGATCAATGGCTGAGATTAGATCTAGATCTAGGTTAAATCTCCATCACTAGATCTAGGTTTTTGACTTTGCATTCCTCTCAATCAATCTCAACCCTTAGATCAATTCTTGATCAATGGCTAGGATGCCTGATCCATGTCTTCATATTTTCCACCCTTAGATCTAGGGTATTGACCAAAGATCCACCCTAGATCTGCTTTTAGGGCAAAAACGTGGGCCCAAGTAGGCGCCCCCTCCAAATGTAGCTTTGACCCCTCTAAATATGGTGGCGCTCCTCCAAATGTGGGCGCCCCTTTATGTGCTAGCGCCCCTCTATCTTACATTAGCGCTCCTCTTAACTCATAGCGCCCTACCATATTGAAGACGCCCTCACTATATGTAGCGCTCCTCCTCCAATTTGGGGCCTTTACCATGTGACGCCCACCTCTACATTTGGTGGAGTCTCCTCTAACTTGGCTTTGACCATAGCTTTTCCTCCAAAATAATTATTTAACCTTTAGACCTAGGCTAAATAATTTATTTCACCTTAGATTTAAAATTTTCAATTTAATTTTTTAATTTTCCCAATATTGACTTAGGAAAAATTAAAAATAACCTGAAAAATTATATCTTGGCCATGGTGGGGTGGAAAAATTTGGAATAAATTTTTCCTAGGCTTATCAACCCCCAAACCAAATTACCATGGCATTTTTTGATTTTTTACTTCAAAATAAAAAAAATGTGAATTTTCGACTTAGGGAAATTAAATAATTCCCTAGGAAAAAATAGACCCTGCATAGACAAAAATGGTCTATCTCCTCAACCACTCATCAGAAAGACATGGGACTCGAAGCAATGGCTTAGGGGGTTTCATAGCAATTTACTTTGCATTCATAGCCCCTATTACAAAATGCCATGCTTGAGCAATTACATTATTACATCAAAACTCAGTTAATTAACCACCAAGGGGTGAAATTAATTAACTGGAAAAATATTAATAGAAATACAATAACGTAACGAAACTCCGCAAGACTCTAGACAAATGTCTAGCATGGTCATGAATCATTTTTGAAGCCTTAGCCACCTCATGGACTTGACTGCTAGAACGCCCGTCACCACTTTGGAGGATTTTGAGTGAAAAACCAAACCGATTAAACTCGTTTATTCAACAAGATCAATTGGAAAGGGAAAAAACACTCGATGAGGGGACTTCCCTAACAACCAGTTCCATGGTGAGGCATCCATATCATGTGACCCATACTAGTACATATAATTACATTAATTTTCCCACGCAGGGGAGCGGATATTTCGTTTTACAAAGGGGCAATTGCCCTGCAGAAGTGAAAAAATCCTCAGATTTTTCCAAGGTACAATTATGTACACTTTATGTACATGGAGTTGCCACCTAGTCGAAATAGGTGGGCAACATGGCTCATAACCACTTGAGCTAGCTCTCGCAGCTACTTCGTTGATATTACTCCAGTGTATGATGATTTATTATAGACATTATCAAGAGGTGAGAGGCATAGGCTATTATTTGGGCATCACTCAGATTCCTACTTGCTCAAGTATGAGCTTATTCTTCCTACCTACTCTAACTAATACTCATCTCTTTCAATCAATTGGGAGAAAATATTGCTTCAATATCCACCCATTTATTGGCAAATCCAATTCTTCTCAATCTAATGTTTTTAATCGTACTGACCCCTTTCTTGCTATTCGACTCACCTAATAGGGCCCCATCCACAGTTTTTCTAATTTCCATGATTTCCGGGCTTTTCTCGATTCTTATCCCACAACAAATATCACCCACGTTAAAGTCCTTGTTTCTAGTGCTTTGATCAAAAGTGCCTTAAATCCTTTCTTGCTCGATGACAGTCTTATTGAAAGCTTCTTTTCTAAGGTCATCTAGTTCCACCAACTTGTCTATTCAGGCTTGTGTTGCTTCTTGATCTGAAGTACACTGATGCAGCAACTCATATACTGGAATTTGCAAATTGATAGGTAACCTACAATTTTGACCATCTACAAACTCAAATGGACATCTTCCAGTTATTCTTTTTACTATGGTTCTATCTGCCCATACAACATACTTTAATTTACTATCCCAACTCTGTTTGTTATTTCCAACCATCCTTTTGAAGAGTCTTATCAAATTTTTATAACTTGATTCTGCCAAACCATTTCCTTGCGGATAATAGTTAGAGTGAGACAACACGATGCCATGGTTCATGCAGAAAGTAGACATCTCCATTTTACTGAAAGCCTTAGCATTATCCATAGTTATCTTCAAAGGGCATCAATATCTTGAGACAATGTTGTTTTCCAAGAATCGCACTATGACCCCCGCGGTTTCCCTTTCGTAGGTATGGCTTCGACCCATTGGGTAAACTAATTCGTGCAAGTCCAAATGTACTTATACCCTTTACTCAAATTTTCATCAAATGGTCCTATAAAATTCATACCTCACTGTTGAAAAGGACTTTCTATGATGATTGGTGATAAAGGCAATGTAGGCAACCTTGGTTTGCCAGAAAAGAATTGACACTCTTGACATGTTCTGACAAACACATGCACGTCCTTGAATAAAGTAGGCCAGCAATACCGTGCTCACATGATTTTAGCTGCGGTAGTTCTAGGGGCATAATGACCTCCACATTGTTAAGATTTCATATGCTAGACTAGATTCAATAGTGTTCAATTCAAAATCAAAGCAGCAGTATGTCTAGAATCACTGATAGAAACATAATCACAAGATAGACACAACATTTTTCTTGGGAAACCCTCAAGGGGAAGAAAACCCAACAAAACTTCCTCTGTATAAGATGTATAAAAGAAAACCCCAAAAACAGGTGTTGTCCTCCTTCTGTTCTCTCTCTCTCTCTCTCTCTTCTATGCGCTACTCAAGTGAGTGAGTTTGTGTTCAAATAAGAACCACAACTCCTCTATTTTTACACTATGAGTCAACTGACTTTTACCCCAACCAAGTCGGCCCCACTAAACTGTCTGGGCCGACTTCTCTTGGGAAGACTCAAAATAGTATATTATATTATTTATTAGGGTGCTAAAGACCCGACACAAATGGAGGCTTTACCTCATGACTCTATGATGACCAAATACAATAGTAACACCCTGCTGGAGGAATAATAACATCCCCCTTGGGTTACATCAGTAAAATACATTTAGAATATCCTCTGAAGTTACAATATTTCAACACTCCCCCTTAACGAGAAGGTTATTCTACTGACAACATCATCACAGACTATAGGAGAACAGAGAGACAATAATTACAATAGTACATCTAGGTAATACATCTATACGTAACAGGAAGTTTTCACAATCAGTAACTGGAACAATTATTCTTCATCTTCTGCATCACATGATCATTTGATCCTCTTGCAACAACGCTTCGATCTTTTGATCCTTCGTAGCAGCACTTCGATCTTCTTGATCCTTTGTAATACTTTGATCCTTTGCGGCAGCACTTCGATCTTCTCGATCCTTTGGAGCAGCACTTCGATCTTCTCGATCCTTTGCAGGAGAACTCCGATCTTCTCGATCCTTTGCAGCAGCACTTCGATCTTCTATAGTAGCCTTTCGATCTTCTTGACCCTTGTAGCAACACTTCGATCCTTTCAACCCTTTTGCAGCAGTACTTCGATCCTTTCGATCCTTTGCAGTCATACTTCGATCCTTTCAATCCTTTGCGGCTGTACTTCGATCTTACTTAACCCTTTTTTGTTGTACTTCGATCTACTTGATCCTTTGCTGCCACGCTACCTGCAGTACACATGATCTATTTGCGGGATGATCAATCCCTAATCACTTTAGGACCTGAGTCCAAGGACGATGCAATCCTCCATCAGCATGATCCATGAAATCGATTAGCTGAATCATCTACAACTAAATGTAGATCTCGACCGCACCTAGTGGTGGCCCTATCGTCCGTGAGGACTCATCGTAGACCATCCCTACCACAGAGGTTAGGACCACTCACAATTGAGTGTTATACTACGGTATCTACACTTACGTGTTGGCATACTCTTCCAAGCAAGAGTATTGTCTGCAGAGCAGATCTCGACTGCATACAAAATGTCGGCCCATCGTAGAACATCCATACCACACAGGTTAGGACCACTCCCAAGTGAGTGTTATACTACGGCGTCCGTGAGGACTCATCATAGAGCATCCATATCACACAGGTTAGGACCACTCCCTAGCAAGTGTTATTCTATGGTATCTACATATGAATGTAGGCATACTCTCCATACAAGAGTATTGTCTGTAGAGCAGATCTCGATTGCATCCAAAATGTCAGTCCTGTCGTTCGTGAGAACTCATCGTAGAGCATCCATACCACATAGGTTAAGGCCACTCTTGAGCGAGTGTTATTCTACGGTATCCACAACTGAATGTGGGTACTCTCCATGTGAGAGTAACATTTGCAGAGCCATCCTTAGCTAGTAAGGACCACTCTCATGAACATAGTGTTATACCTGCCATCCTCAGGAGAGGATACTATTGTCCACAAGTGAATGTGGGTACTCTCCATGCGAGAGTAGCATCTGCAGGGCCATCCTTATCTAGTAAGGACCACTCTCATGAACAGAGTGTTATACCTGCCATCCTTGGGAGAGGATACTATCGTCCACAAATAAATGTTAGACCATCATCATTCCTTTCATCCATCATCGATGTCAGTCTCATCATTACTCCCCCTTTCCTAGGAAGTTTCATATTATCAACCTGCTCCCTCTTTGTCTGAGGAGGGTTCATGTCTTCGGCCTGATCTTCCTTTTCAAAGAAGGTCTAGATCATCATTTGTAGTCCCATCACTATTCCTCCTTGTGAGGAAAGTCCTTGCGAACTACACCAAGCTTGTCACGGAAGTATTCAAACTTCACTTGAGATAGAGTCTTGGTTAATACATCAACAACTTGCTCATCGGTACTCACATACTGGAGCTTGATGGCTCGCTTTTGTACCATATCCCTGATTTAAAAGTATCGGATTTCTATGTGCTTCGATTTGTCATGGAACACTGGATTCTCTGACATCTTTATACAACTCTGGTTGTTACAGAGAAATACTGTGGTGTCCAACTCCATGTCAAATAATCTTGACATCAACTTCCGAAGCCATATCGCTTCACAACAAGCGAAGCAAGCTGCAATGTACTCTGCTTCAGCCATACTGAGAGCAACACTGGACTGTTTCTTACTAATAAACCATGAGATCATGGCGGATCCCAGACAATAACATCCGCCTGAGGTGCTCTTCTGTCTGTGGCACTTCCTGCCCAATCTGAATCCGTATATCCATACAATTTGTAGTCATGATCTCTCCCATAGTACAGTCCCAAATCAATCGTACCTTTTAGGTACCTCATCACATGCTTTGGAGCTATCAAGTGAACCCGTCTAGGTTTAACTAGATACTGACTCAAGGTGTTCACAGCAAAGCATATATCTGGCCTTCTGTTCGTCAGATACATTAATGACCCAATAATTTGTCTGTAGTGAGTCATGTCCACTAGCTCGGATGTCTCATCAGACCATAACTTCAAGTTGGTGTCCATGGCTTTACAATCCAACATATCAAATCTTTTCAAGATTTCTACTGCATACTTTCCCTGATTCAGAAAGATTCCTTCTGGGCTCTGCCACACTTCCAACCCGAGGAAATAATATCAATCCAAGATCTTTCATCTCGAATTCTTCAACTAGCTTCTTCTTGAAATCCTTGATATGTTTCTCATTTCTAGTCAGAAATAGATCATCCACATACAACAATAGTATGACTGGTTCATCGTCCATAATATTCATATAAAGATTAGGATCAACTTTACTCTTGGTGAAGCCCATGCTTGTCAAGAAGCTATCTATTCTGCCATACCAAGCTCTAGGAGCTTGCTTCAGTCCATACAGAGCCTTTTTTCAACTTGCATACATGAGTCGCTCTGTCTTTGACTTCAAATCCTTGTGGATGTTCAATGTAAACCTCTTCCTTAATCACACGATTAAGGAAGGGTGTCTTTACATCCATTTGGTGTAAGTCCCTCTTCATCATGGAAGCAAGTGCCATGATAGTTTTGATGGAACTGTACCTTGCTACTGGAGCAAATGTCTCTTCATAATCGATCCCCTCTTTCTGAGAGAATCCTCTAGCCACAAATCTTGCTTTGTACTTTTCAATACTTCCATCAGCAGCATGTTTTATCTTGTAGATCCATTTCGAAGATACCACACTCTTGTTTTCTGGTTTGGGAACAATATCCCAAACATCATTCTTCATGATCGACTGGTATTCTTCCGTTATTGCTTCAACCCATTCTTTCTTCTGTGCAGCTTCCTCATAGCTAGTGGGTTCTTGATCTACAAGGTCACACATCAAAGCTACATAACTGGAATATGGCTTTGATCTTTTGCTGGTTCTTGTGGAGTCTTTTGGTGCTCCATATCTTTCTGCTTCTTGTATGATTTCTCTTACCCAAGCAGGTTTTCTCTTTCGAGAGATATCCATAGTAGGGGGCTCCTGAGGCTCTAGCGTGTCATGATCTTTGATGCTACTATTTCAGGAGATGGTTCAACTTCTGTCCTTCTGGGAGGTACATCCTCTTCATGTACTTCTTCAAGCTGACACCTTCTAGACTTCTTAAGAGCTGTCTCTTCATCAAATGTTACATCCCTACTAATCTCGATATGATGGAATCTTGAAATGTATATCTTGAAGGTTTTGGAGACTTCACAGTATCCTACAAATATTCCCTTCTCTCCAGAAGGATCCAATTTGGTTCTCTTCTCTTTCAGAATATGTACATATATTGGGCAGCCAAATATCTTGAGATGGCTTACTTCAGGTTTCTTTCCGATATACATTTCTTCAGAAGTCTTGAATCCAAGAGCACTGTGAGATAATCTATTTTGCACATATACAGCTGTTCTTCCAGCTTCAATCCATAGGTGCATAGGGAGGTCTTGGTCATGAATCATGGTCTTTACTGCTTCCATAATAGTTCTATTCTTTCTTTCCGCAACACCATTTTGTTGGGGATTATAGGGAGTGGTTAGTTCCCTCTTGATTCCTGCCTCCTTACAGAATGCTTCAAATTCCTTTGAAGTGTATTCTCCACCATTATCTGATCACAATGTCTTGATTCTCTTTTCTGAGTGGTTCTCTATCAAGGCTTTGAATTTCTTGAATTTCCCGAACACTTCACTCTTATTCTTCAAGAAGTAGATCTAAGTCTTTCTTGAATAGTCATCAATAAATGTGACATAGTTCTCTTATCCACTCAAGGATATGGAGGGCATAGGACCACATACATCAGAATGGATTAGTTCCAACGTATCTTTGGTCTTTGTTTCACTTTTCGGAAAGGGATTCTTGATGTTCTTTCCCTGTGCACATCCCTTGCAGGTTCACTCATGTTCAATCTTCAGATCTGGTAACCTAGTTACCACGTTGCTCACATAGGGAAATGCTTTGTAGTTGATGTGAGCAAGTCTCCTATGCCACAGTTGACTTGAGCTGGTAGTCTCATGGACAAGGGCTGTCTCTGGATGTCCTTTGAGTTTGTATAGTCCTCCTTCTTCTCCAATGAGTACAGTATCTTCAAGTGTCTTTCCTTTGGACCACATAAGTACTTGTCCATCTATAAAAGCAACTCTATATCCTTTCTTATCTAGAGTTGAGATGGAAAGTAGGTTCTTTTTCAAACCTGGTACATACAGTACTTCCTTCATCTTCATGGAAGTTCTAGAGTCAACCTTGTAGCTTGATTCACCAATACCTTTGATGGGATATTGCTAGTCATCTCCCAATGATACCTTCTAGGGAGAGTTCTTCTCTTCAAGTCTTGACAGAGTTGTCTTCTTTCTTGTCATGTGCTTAGAGGCACCACTATCAATAAGCCATGTATCTTCTCCAGGTGTTACAAACCCAGAGAGTGCATAGAATAACAAATATTCTTCTACATCTTCACCGCTAGTTTTCTTTCAAGGTCTTTCTTCATCCTCATCTTTAGCTAGATGAGCATGATGCCTTTTGTTGTTGTTCTTCTTTTGTGATGGACATTCTCTAGCAAGATGTCCTATCTTCTGACAGTTGTAGCATTCATACTTTGAGTAATCCTTCTTCTTCTTCTGGAATTTCTTCTTTGAAGGCTTATGATTACTCTTATTGAAGTTTGATTGTTTTCTTCCTTTAATATGGGTAGCTAGATCTTGATCATCTTCTCTAAGGAGAGCTTCTCTATTGGCTACTCTAGCTTCTTCTTGTATGCAATCTTCCCATACTATGTCAAACTTCATACTTTCTTTTCTGGCACATAGAGTCTGGATGAATGAGTCCCAAGGTCTAGTGAGGCCATTGAGAGCAGTCATAACTAATTTATCCTCATCAAGGGTGTCTCCAATAGCAATTAGTTTCTCTTTGAATTGAGAGACCCTTGTGAAGTAATCTTGAATAGATTCTCCTTTGCCCATCTTGGTGCCCTTCAGTTAAGCTCTCAGATTCATCTTTTTGTTGGTGTTCTTTCCTTCATACATTCTAGAAAGTGCATCATACATTTGTTTAGGTGTCTTCTTAGATGACACTTGAGGGATCAAGCGATCCTTAATAAAATCAATAATGATCCTCATTGCCTTGATTAGGTCTTGCTCATGCTTCTCCTTAGCTTTATCTTCTTCAGGTTCTGCAATCTCATCCTTGATGTACTACTCAGGGCCATTCTCTTTCAAAATGAGACCAATCCTATACTTCCAAGCTAGGAAGTTTTCTAGGCCTTCCAAGTTGTCCTCAAGCTTCGTGCTTGGGGCCATCTTGTCCAGTAGGTCACTCAAAAATGAAATTTATCAAAACAGGAGGTTGACCTTACCAGTAGATGTGCTTGAGGGAGGCGAGTTGGTTGATCCAACTACTTTCTGGAAATCCCAAATCTTCAATCTTCAAATCCTACTTGCGAGGTTGTAGCACTGCAGAAATTCTGGTTTTGTTTCACTGCAATTTTCTGGTTTACTGCCAAACTAGGGTTTGGCTTTCCCGAAGATCCAACTACCCAAAAAATTCGATCTAGGGCTCAATAGATGCGCTCCAGGAGGGCACAACTTTCTATGCAAGCAGATCTTCAAAACTCCAACTTTTGCAGAAACCCTAATTTCTTCCAGAGAGGGAGGAGAGAGAATTCCACTTGTGAAAGCTGCTCTAATCAGGTTAGCTTTGATACCATGTTAAGATTTCATATGCTAGATTGGATTCAATAGTGTTCAATTCAAAATCAAAGCACCAACATATATAGAATCACTAATAGAAACACAATCCCAAGATAGACACAACATTTATCCTGGGAAACCCTTAAGATGAAGAAAACCCAACAAAACTTCCTCTGTATAAGATGTATAAAAGACAACCCCAAAAACAAGTTTTCTCCTCCTTCTGTTCTGTCTGTCTGTCTCTCTCCCCTATGCGCTACTCAAGTGAGTGAGTCTATGTTCAAATAAGAACCACAACTCCTCTATTTATACACAATGAGTCAACTGACTTTTACCCCAACCAAGTCGGCCCCACTAAACTGTCTGGGCTGACTTCTCCTGGGAAGACTCAAAACAGTATATTATATTATTTATTAGGGTGCTAAAGACCCGACACAAGTGGAGGCTTTACCTCATGACTCTATGATGACCAAATACAATAGTAACACCCCGTTGGAGGAATAATAACATCTACCTTGGGTTACATCAGTAAAATCCATTTAGAATATCCTTTGAAGTTACAATATTTCAACACACATAATCCAACACGCATTTCCTTTATGATAGTTCGTGATTGATTGGGATTTACACATTTCAAGATTATTCCATCTGGGTTTTTCCAACCTAAACCATCTTTTGTCGGAATATATTTTGAAGCTTTTAATCTAAGAGCTCTTCTTTGATGATCAACCAAATGGTTTGGGCATGACAAAGTTCTTAAATAGAATATGATGTTTCTACACCATTCATGCTCATCTTTATATATAATCATTGCATTACTCTTACTAGCTCTTTGCTCATTCGTTGTGGTACTACTATCCCCTTCAGTTAAAAATTGAGCCAGCCCCTACCCCTTAATAATTTTAATTGGTTTGATCTCTAAATCATATTCTTGGATCCTTGAAATCCAGTTTCCTCTAACACTAATACCATCAGGCTGGGATAAAACGTCTTTGATTTTCTGATATGGGACATAAGGAGTAATCTTGGAATATCCTATGTATGTTTGAAAGTGTTTTAAAGATTTCACCAAAGTATAAGCCTACTTCTCAGTTGTGGTATAATTTAGTTCCGCATCCCTTAAGTTTGTACTCATATATGCAATGGGTTGCTCATGATTATCTTTATTCTTTTACAACAAAACACCAGCTATAGTATCTGCAGAAGCATAAGAATAGATTAGGAAGTCCTTATTGTAATCAGGACACACCAAGACTGGGGTGGTTGAAATGGCCTTTTATCGTTTCTTAATAGATTTTTCACATGCGACATCCCAGACAAATTTAACGTCCTTCTTAAGTAAAGCATTCAAGGGTTTAGCAAGTTCAACTTGGTTTGGTATGAATCTTCTGACAAAATTTATTTTTTCAAAGAATGATAGAAGCTAATTCAAATTGTGAGGAGTAAATTTGCTTCAATGGATTGAATTCTTTGAGGGTCAATACATATTCCATCCTTAGATATAGTATGCCCTAATTACTTTCCTTCATTAATGCCAAAAGTAGACTTCTTCGAGTTTAAAGAAATTCCAAATCTCCTACACCTATCAAAAACTTTTCTGAGATCAACATGATCACTTCTTTCTTTTGAAAAGATAGTGAGATCATCTTGATAAATGGCAATAATCTTCCCAATTAGTTCACTGAAATCTTGATCCATAGCTCTCTGAAATGTTGACCCCACATTCAACAACCTGAAAAGCATTTGAATGTATTCGTAAGTTCCCCAAGGACTAGTAAAAGTTGTCTTTCCTCTATCTTCCTTTTTAATTTGGACTTGGTTGTACATTGAGAAACCATCTAGCAAGGATAACATTCTAGCTCTCGTAACACTATGCAATAAATTCTCCATATTTGGCAACGAATAATTATCTTTCAATGTGTCCTGATTTAGGTTTCTAAAATCTATGCAAATTTTGATTTCCCAATTCTTTTGAACAATTACAGGATTCGATACCCAGGGAGCATGCCTAATAGGACAAATGATTCTATCCGCCAACATTTTCTCTAATTTCTTTTTAACCAAAGGATCCAACTTAGGGCTGATACACAAAGTTTTTGCATATATGGTTTAGCTCCTTCTTTCAAAGGCATACTGTGTTGAATAACAGATCCTTTAGAAGTTTTAAGATCATCATAAGTCCATGCGAATATGTCTTTGTATTCACGGATTAAGTTTTCAATTGCCCTCCATTCCTCTCTAGATGTGTTTTTTCCAATTTTGATCATTTTGGGAGAAACATGTGATCCAACATTTATTTCTAAAACCTCATCAACAACCTCTGCACATTTTCCCTTGAACTCATCATGCCTATTAAGATTTTTCTCCAAAAAGATCCTTACCTCCATGATATCTATTCCAGGAAGAGATTGATATATTAATTGATCCTCCAGATTAACCATATTGCTTTCAAATTCTTCCACATTCTTGAAAAAGCGCTTAATTTGGGCATCGTTGTCAAAAACTTGCCAATGCTCATGGTTATCTGTGTCATGTCCCCAATTAAATAATTTCCAAATAATACTAATTGCAAATAATGTTCCACCAACCTACTAGTTCCCTAGGTTCAGATGGAGACATAAATTTTGCAATAATGGGCTATGGGACTCAAAAGGACTTTAGTTTACCATATTCACATTTAAATGGGTCACATAAATGATAAATGCTAAGAAAATAAGGTGACATGGGCTCATGAAGACACTTGGAATCTTGTGGAGCCTTTGGATGACTAGATTCCTTAGACACTTGGCACACTTGGCATTATCTTCATCCAAATTCGAACACATGGGTAATGTAACGTTATTGGAGAGTGATGTGGTGTCAAATATCATATAATGAGCCAAGGAATTCGAATAGGTAAGGAGAGTAACTCCCATGGAAGAGGAAGAGACTAGAAGACAAGGGGTGCCACTTGAAAGGAGATTCCATGCATTCTATGACAACAAATGATGAAAGATCTGTAAATTTACCTTTAATATTCAAACTAGGGCTAATAGTGCATGCAAATCTCTACTGATAACCACACATGAATATCTTTTACAGTATGCAGCGGAATATAAAACTGAGAAATAAATCACAACATCACATCACAATATTGACACTATTATTTTGGGTATGGAAACCCCTGGAAAAACCCAAGATGGGAAACCAGTGCAGCAGTCAGATATAGATTTTATTATGAGAAAATATGGAACTTTTACAATCATTGCAAATTCACCCAAACTAGGCGAATGCAGTACTCGGTAGAATCACTGGGAAAATTCCAGCTAAACCTCAACACCCTCCTGTGTGAGTGTACGACCCAGCTGTACGAAGCTCAGTGATCTTGCTGCTCACTCCTCCGTCTTCCCAGCTAAATCCTTTGTCTGAGTTTCTCTCCCTATCTGTATCCCGTCTCTGTCGAAATACAAGTGTGTGTGTCCTCTCCACCAATTGATCTCTCTTTTATAACTTTAGGTAAAGCGAAAACCCTAATTTCACTTTCACTTTAACTAGTGGTAAAGCAAAAACCCTAATTTCACTTTCACTTTAACTAGTGTTTCACTAAAGTTAATTTAGACCACTTTAATTTATTTTCCAAAGTAAACTTAGGGAAAGTAAATTAAATACAACTGGTTTCCTAATTTAAGTCTTCTGCATGCAGGAAGACCTTCCTTGTTGGTCCTAGTTTAACAAGATTCCATGACAAGTATGACAAATTTAGACCTGATTGAAGACATATGACAAATTTGACATGATAGGGCTAAAAATAGCCACCAAGAGGTCGAATTTGGGAGTCAGAGGCAACCATTCAAATTGGGGAAAGAATTGGAGCATGAAGAGGAAGACAAGTGTTGTGAGAGTTACTAAACCACTAAGATGAGTTGGAGGAATCCCATGGAGAGAAATTCGACTTTAGGAGGCCTCATGAAGTTAATAGAAGGATGTTATGAGGAATGAGAATAACTTTTGATCATTTGTTAATTGGCCTTTGGCATTTTGGAGAGCTTTTGCTTGTCCATTGCACGGTGAGTGTTCACTCTTCCTGCTTGTGAACCAATTTCGAGGGAGTTGGATTCCTTTCCAAGTTGGTTGATGAAGAGGCCATTCAGACCTCTCATTGGAGCTTAATGAAGGAGTTTTAGTTTCAGGTTGAATGTTCATACAGTCGAATTCTCATCTATTCCCCTATTCTCTCATTCCTTCTTCTCCATTCCCCCACATTCTCATGTTGAGGGCGCACTTGTTGGAGTGGTGCTTGCGCTTTGATGAGTATATTTGGTGCCCAAGCTGTGAAATATGATGTATGGATCTGTAATCTCATTTCCATATGGTCCGTAAGTCGAAATATTAGAAATACATGTCTGAAAGGCTTGCATTCCCCATGCCCTTGAATAACTAGTTTTCATGGATTTGGCTTCAATATTGAAGTAGTTTTATATCAGATTTGTATGAGGAATTTTCTTTGAGTTTGATGATGTTGGGGAAGCCATATATTATGTATTACTCTGTAATTTCATGTCCATATGCTCTGTGGCTCGAAATCCAATAAACTCATGCGTGAAAAGCTTGCATTCCCATGCCATTGAATCACTAGTTTCCATGACTTTGGATTCAATCTTGAAGGAGTCTTGTATCAGATTTGTATGAGGGATGTTCTCTGAGTTTGATGATGTTGTGACAGCCATATATGATGTGTTACTCTGTAATTACATGTCCATATTCTCTGTGGGTCAAAATCCAAGAAATCCATATGTGAAACTCTTGCAATTCCTTGCTACTAATTCACTAGTTTTCATGTATTTGACTCCCATACTGAATGAGTTGTATACAAGACCTGTATGAGGGGATTTCTATTGTGTTTAATATTTTTGGGGCATAAATTGTTATGTTGTATATGGTCTCTATATGTCACATCCTGATCTAAGCCTTTAACTCTACCTTTCATATGTCAAAATCAAGCTAGTTATTCAATTTCCCCATAAGCAATTTCACTGAAAGTTATCAAACGAATGTGGAACTCTATAACTAGTTTGTAGAACAAATAAACATGTGAAATGATAGTCCATGAGGTCTCATACCAGTCCCCATACTCTGCTTACAAATTTGGGAGGTTTGTACATGAGTTGGGAAGCCTAGTTGGCCTACGCCGTAGGTGGGATTTCATCACAATTTCCTAGTAATTTTGGCCTTTTTGTCATAAACACCAAACAAGGTTGCAGAGGTCTAAAGTCAGATACAAAGTGTCCATAAACCACCTTGGTATGTTTTAAGGCTCACCATACCATTGCCTTTCAAACGGGACCATTTGGTAAAAGTTGGAACCCTCTAGAGTCATGACTAGTTAAGCTTGAATTTTTCCCAATTTGTAATTATCTCCAAAATTCCAAAAAGGGACATTACAATCTGGCATAGATGACATAAAAATCAGCTCTACCTTACAATTTCGCTTAGACAACTCACCAGGAATCTCAAAGGTTCTAGCAGCAACAACCAACCAATATGCAAGCGAATTTTCATTTCTAGGGGTGACACTAACTGCAAATGCATCAAATAGCTCAATAGAGTCCCATAATGCATTTCTATAGATTTGAAGCCTATCAGTTTTACCTGCAAATTGAAGCCTATCATTTCTATAGACATTTATTAATGATTAATATGCAACTCAATTAAATGATTTCTCAATAGTGTAATTAAGCATAGTGATCTAGAGTGATAATGCTAGTGTTTAAATGATCAATTTCGTTACCTAGGGGGATTTGTGTATGCTACGAGTATAATTACAAGGTAAGACACTGATGGATGTATAATGACTCCCTAACACTTAATTATGTGCTTGACATGAAGGATCTAACTATTTGAAGAGTTCACAAGCAACATTCATCACACAAGACATAGAAAGACCATCTAAACCCACAAGTACGATTTGCCTGGATTGACTAGTGCCAGAAGAAGGGGCTATGGAGTCAACCAAAGATGATGCCCTAGGGAATTTTGAAGCTCAAGGCACCCCCTGAAAAAACTCAAGTGGCCAAAAAGTAAAAAAGTGTCTAGAGTGACGAGATTATTTTTTTGTATTTTTATGTATGGGTTTGTGATTGTAAATTTTAATGTTAGACAATGGAATGCAAAGAATTAGCAAGAAAAAGATGGTTGAACTTACTTGGATCTAGGTGATTCCTTGAATCAATTCTCTGCATTCAACATCTTCAAATTAGAACCTCTATCACCATGCTCGAACTTGCTTAATGTTGCCCAATATAGACACAATACGCAAATGACCAATTTGTGTTCCAAAGGAAATTCACAAGAAGATAATGCATAGAAGAGATAACAAGAGGTGCTAGGATCAAATTAAATAGCAAATGCAAGTTTTAAATCTTTCACAACAACATCCCTTGTCACAAGAGAAGTTGCTAGAGAGAGAGAGAGAGAGTCCCTCCTCAAAGTCGCCCCAACGAATTCACCCTCCTCTTTGAAACACAAAAATCACAAGAATTTTTCCCGAGCATATAAATATAATGGAGATCTAATGATAGAAGGAAATTAACAAGAAAAGAAACTCTCAAACTCCACCACAAGAACCCAAGATTTGTACAAGAATTAACATTGACAGAAGAACGTGAGAAATCTTGGAGTTGGTTTGAGTGATTGAAGGGATGTGTTGGAGTTGAAGTCAGAGAGGAGGCGCCACATATCCATAAGGAGATGCGCCCTCACCCACACTCCCACCAACCCAGTTGATGAGTGCCACATCTTCATATTGCTTACCACGTGAAGGATGGTGTATCTCTCCACATTGGACAATTTGCTAGCTTCTAAGTAACATGAGATCACACGCTTGATTATTGGAGGAGACTCGCCCTGATTTTAGGAAGAGATCGCCAATGTTTCCAAGTCACTCCATGCCAATAGAACCATGCCACATGATCAATGTGAGAGCCCATGAGGTGGGGCGTATACCAAATTCGATTGATTTGATAACATTCATATTTTAATGAATAATGACGCCTTTGTCCTAACTTCTAAGTATGATTTGCCCTTCCTTAACACACAATTTGCCACTCCTTCCAAGTCATTAAATTTGACTTTTGACTTGATTTTTTACTTTTGTCTCTAGTGCAATTTGTCACCTTTTAGCATTTTGTGCCACTTCATCGCACCGATAGATAAATAATGCCGTACAGGACAAAATAGTCACCTGAAGCATGGGCAAAGTGGGTCCCGGAGTGAAGGAGGCGCTCTAAGCTTGAAAACGAGCCCATCCACGCCAAAAATAGACTCCGGATCACATATTTATTACATTTTGAATTTTTCCATTTAAACCATTAAAAAATGGCCTAAAAAAACTTAAGGGGGACCTATTACATGTCCATAATGACTCAAAACCATGTCTAACATGTTTATATACATCGACACATGAACTTTAATAGCTTCCCTGGGTTTAACCACCAAGACGAAAATTCCAGCTTTGGAGGAGCGGTGAAAAACTCGAAAATTATACTTGCTTATTCAGCATTGCATAATTGACAAGGGAAAAAACACCTTGGAATGATCGGATTGATGGCCAAGTCCTAGGAAGCCCAGTCCTTTACAAAAAGTTTGCCGTGTTAGAACATTTATTACAACATCCCCAAGGGGTATGGACATGCATTTTATTGAAAAAGGGACTACCACTGGTCCTGATGTAACTACGGAACTTCTGAGCACTGACAATGAACAATTTGGCTTGTTCAATACTCTGGCAGCTCACTGGAAATCCCCTTAAGTGCAACTTAGTGGATAACATTCCGCACCATTGGAAAGGGCTCAAAATGAGCTTTCCAACCATATATCATATGCCCCCATCTGAGCTAGGGCATTGGAAAACTAAGAGTTTGAAAACAGGGTCCTGTAATGCACAATTTGCTCCAGAAACAACAGAAAAACTAGGTATTAAACATGAACCAGTGCCAAGAGCTCTATACAATCATGAAGAACAGCATGCTATCATCCAAGGAGAATATCAATCCATAAAAGAAGCATTCAAACCAAGAAGAACAACATCATGAAGTAGCCAATGATCCCTCGACAAGCCATATATGAGCCCTCATATGTGCTAAGGAAAGAAGAAACTAGGAGAGCGGTTGATTGAAAATCATACCCAGTTGAGTGATGAGAACATCCATAAGATCAAAGGCTAGAGCGCTCCACATGACTGGCCTCAAAAAGCCACCCTAACATCCATGCCAACCATCCAAGTGGGAAAATCCAAGACGGTTCTAAAGGAATCCAAGTCTATCACAGGTATGCATCATTGCACCATCATGCGGCACGATCCATCATCAACATGCCACCCTACTGAAATTGTGATGAAGATCACAAGTGGACATCCATGTAAAATGGGGTTTAGTAGAACGTACACATTCAGGATGCAATACTTAGTAGATGAGAAAATTATTACCTTTACAAATCAAATCCACCATGGATTTTGAACTTGGTTCCTCTAAATTTACTGTAATGTAGAAGATGAGAAGTGTAATATTTATTCTGAGAAACCAGGACATTCACAATATTTCTTTTTCATTATAGGGAAAAAGATCACATAAGTTCTAAGCACAAAATGGAGAATGTTACCAATGATTCATCTCATCACAAGGAAACGGCGTTTAAAATTAAAACTAGAAATGCTAGTTATAGGTATAAATGTGATCAACGTTATAGACAAGATGATTAAGTCCTTTAATCACAAAATACAGCATTGAGATATCTGATATATGCTATGTTTGAACCATAAAAAAATGAGTTTCTTAGCAGAACATTTTAATAGTATTGTTTCTGTTTATGATTTTGGAACTGATTTTTCTTTGGGTATTGCAGCTGGGTGTCAAATGGAGTAGTTGGCTCTCAAGCATTTGCAGCTTATGATCAAGGTTTGTGAAACCTTTCTTCTATAATATTGTGGATGTACAACTCATATTTGTTTCTTTGTCATGTGTTCATATTTATTGTGCAGTTTTCAAGTACGAGGAAGATTTTTTGGTTGCATTCTTGTTTTGTTATTTTCACTTATTTTAATGCATTTTGTCCCATGCATTTCTGTAGACCTTTGTGTGTTGTGCTCAGGTCATCTGATAAAAGCTATTTAATATTGTCTACATGCAAAGATATATGTTATGTATTCTCTTACACAAACAATTATGGATGAAACATAATACGAGATTGAATTTTCTGGTGGTGCAGGCTATGATGTTTTTCTTGGGAATTTTCGAGGTTTAGTTTCCAGAGAACACATAGACAATCAAATCTCTTCTCAACGGTAAGATGCCAAGACCTGAGAATGCTGTTGTGTCTTGTATAGGTTAAGCTTACCTGTTGGCTTGGAGTGATTCTTTAGAAATGAGTTAGAAGATTGAAAGGAAAAATAAATGAATTATATAGACACAAGGGTAGAAAATCAAGGTTGAAATCCATATTGGAAACTGCTCTAAGTTTACAAACATGAGCACTATACTCATGCTTGATCTATAGAGATCCAGCTAATTGGTATTGTCTAAAGGTTATTCGATGTGTCAAGTATCATTTTTAAAGATCTAGAGGATCAACCCAATAATTAGGTGTAATATCTGATTCAAAGAGTATTATTATTTTTGTCGTAATGAGAGTTAATTTGCTTCTTGGGTAGTTTTAGTTTGGTTTTTCGTTACAGCATTCAATGCTGTGAACTTTATAATGTGGAACTTTTTATAAAACTGGTATACCAAATTGTTGTAGAATTGTTATAATGCTAATTTTATCTCAGAATTGGTATAAACTATATTGCCAATTTTGTTATAATAAGTTCCAATTGTTACTATGGGTATTATTATAATGTGGAACTTGTTATAGACAAATTATAATTTTATCTTGCAATCAAGTTGGATTGATTACGAATGTGCAATCAAGTTGTATTGATTATGAAACACTCACAAGAAAAGTACAAATCCTTGAGGTTTGATTATTTTCCCTGGAAAGGATTCAGCAGTGCATCTATAGACTGGTACATTGCAATTCTGTCTTGTAATTGCCAAGTAAAAGGGACATTGGATTTTTACATCCTTATAGACTAAAGCTGATATGTTAATACTTGTAGAAGACAACTTCCTTGTAGTCCCTGACCATGTTTCTAACAAGACAAGCAGATGTACCTCAAACTTCAAAGATGTGTACATGTCTTCTGCATTTCTCTTCGAAACATTACAAAGAACGTCTTTTCCAATGACTGTGAAGAACATGTTCCAGAGTTATTTTGTGAGTGCACAAGCCATGATTAAGTGGTGATAGGTATAACTCCCGATTCATTATTATTCATGGCTAATGCATACATTTATATATTACATGTGACAGTTGTGTTTCACCTTCCGCCCAGCCTTTTCGGCTTCCTATGTAACTATTCAACTAACTATTTATTTATTTATTTACAATATATAATCCCGATGGATTATATTCTAACAATCCCCCTCTTAATCCGAAGGGGTGTTCGTAAGTCCGAGCAT
>LPNX010240229.1:79991-104341 GCA_001517045.1 Pseudotsuga menziesii
TATCTTGCTGCTTTCTCCTTTGGGACGATCTTTGCCAGGGAGAGTGGCACCAAGTCTAGATGCTATAGATTGCATCTTTACAACTGTTAGTGTAATTTACAATAATGAACTTGATATGACAAAGAGAAATAGAAAAAATAATAACCTTGCAGGTCTACATTCTTTGCCAAGGTGATTTACAATCTCAACTTCAGGTTTTAAAGTGATACAATGACAGTATTGCAGCTTCAATTCGCAGCAATTCAGGGAGAAGAAATTCAGTACCAATTCGCAGCCTTCAGGGTCTTTAAAGTTTATGCAATTGGTAATGGTGTGAAACACAAGGATTTTGCTCTACATGGATCACAAGAGATGGCACTCTTTACACACAACACTTCCACTAGTGCACTAATCAGCATACATTATTTTTCAACGCAGCATACATATATCAGTCAGCATATATTAGTTAGCATATATATATCAGGTCACAATATATCCCATGAGAGAGGTGTAGGCAGACTCAGCTTCAGGCTCATGCTCAGTTTTCCAACCCTAACTGCGTTGCATGTGCCTCATCAACTTCTACAATGGCAGTGGAGAAGGTGGATGATTGCAATAATATTGTAAAACTGGCATAATAATTACAAAAACACCAGCATAATAATTACAGGAACACTAGCGTTTTTGCAGCAATTTGACCCTTCAAATTCACAGCTGATCCTCCACGCAGTCAGAGAAGGGAAGCTCCAATACACAGCATATACACTTCAACAGAAGATCACGTCTCTTCAGACATTTGGCGCCAGAGGTCGCAGTCACTCCATGCAAGGAATTAGGTCAAAAATAGGGTTTATGCACTTCACGGGAAAAACTAGGGTTTTTGCATTTTCACCAAGCAATATAACAAATTACCTCTATGCACTGAGTCTTCACAACTTCACGTTCCATCAACAATAGTGCGCAGTTGACAAAAGCTTTCAATGGTGACGGGTCTCCATACAGAAAAATTAGGGTTTCCACCCTCCACGCTGGTCTTCACGTTGGTATACGCACAGTAAATATCAGTCACCAACGCAGTCTTCGATGGTCACACAGTCTTCAGCATACATTATACCATGCGGTCTTCAACATAGTAGATGTGTGATATATCAGTCTCCAACGTCGATTCTCCTTCATGCAATATATGTGTGATATCAACGCAATATATCAGATTCCAATGCAATATATGTGTGATATATCAACGCAATATATCAGTCTCAATTCATGCAGTCACAATTCTGGAATATATATTGACAATCTCACAAGAATGGAGTCTTCTCTTCACAATGTCTTCAAGCTTCACGCAGCTTGAGAAAAGGGACAAGCAGGTCTGCACCACAGCGCAAGGCGATCAGGTAGACATACACACAGTTGTATGAGGAAGATTTCCTCAAGCGATTACAATCAGAACTTTCGCGTGATTTTGAGAGAGCTCTGCTTTCATTCTCCAAGCTTTCATTCTTTTCACCTGACCCATCATTTGATTGCTCACTCTTCCCGGATCTCACGTTATTTCCTTGTGAATTAGAGGCACAACAGAAGAACTTGAGGAAGGAGCAAGCAAGGAATTTAATTGCAGATTCTCTAGAGAGGCATTTCAAAGTGCCGGAGAGATGTAGATTTATATAATCGATATAGGTCAGTAAATCTTATGGCATACGAATATAAAATTATATTTAATGGGCACATACTATTTATATTGGATACGCAACTTTCAAAAAACAATTATATAGGATGGGCACACCATATATTCTTGAGATTTTTCACTTTCGCCTCACAGGAAGCATAAGCCCAATCTATTTTCTCTTTAGAGGTCGTGGGTGATTATACAATTACACAGACAGATAATTCATATGTAATGAAAGAAAGCAGTAAAATTGAGGGCACGCAGGCTGGCAGGAGAAACGCATATGGCAGGAGGGAAGAGCAGAGGGCAGACTGGCCACAGGCAAGAGTTATAGCCAAGGTCTGATAACACTGGCAGAATGGCAGGCATGCAATGCAGCCAGGAGTTATGGCAGGCAAATAGCCAAGCTCTGATACCATTGATAGGTATAACTCCCGATTCATTATTATTCATGTCTAATGCATACATTTATATATTACATGTGACGGTTGTGTTTCACCTTCCGCCCAGCCTTTTCGGCTTCCTATGTAACTGTTCAACTAATTATTTATTTATTTATTTACAATATATAATCCCGACGGATTATATTCTAACAAGTGGTAAGCTTCCTCCTCTGTTGCCATACAATTTGGGCATCTTGTTGGTCTTAAAAGCCTCTTTTCATAAAGAAAATTTTCATCACTATTTTTTTTGGGAGCTCTGTTGCCGCTCCTGACCGGCATGCGTGTGTCAAAGCCCAAAAGTAGGCACACCGACCCGATGGCAACTGTGAAAAGAGCAGCCACTGTCATCACACTCCTCTCTTCAGGTTGGCTCTTCTCCAACTCAAGGGGGGCTTTCCTAAGATTAAGATCACTAAGGTAGGAAACAATGGCGGACAAGGTGAATAGAAGAGGCCGCCTTAGAGAAATGGTTGTAGCATAGATGTAATAATTGAATGGTTAATGGAAGGAGGGAAAGATCAAACCTCACAAATGGACCAATGCCGGTATACCTAAAGGGAGAAATGGAGTCAAAAGAGAACCCACGAGGGCCTTTTGTCAATGTTACAGCTACCAGATTTTCTTCCTCCTAATTGCAGACGTTGTGCTATGCAAACAAAAGAGATACTACACAATCAAACTAGATTAAGTGTAAACATCAATACCCGTGTATGCATGCTCACAAAGGGAAAAGGCTAGCAATTGCTAGGATTTTCATCTTCCAATAGGATGATAGCATCTGTTTATGGTCTCCGACGCAAAATAGAAAGAAAAGAAAGCCTCTAGTTTACGCCACAGACTAGTTTACGCCACACACAATAGAGAGTGCTCAACTGAACAATCATAAAACCCAAAACGATATTTTTTCTATTAAGCCCTGGGGAAAAATCCTCCCAGTTTTTCCATCCTTACAATGAAAGAGACTATTCTCTTTAAAGGCCAAAAAAAAGAAAAGAGGCTTTCATAAAATAATAAAAAGAAAAGAAAATAATAAAATAAAGCGAATCTCAGATCCACTTTTTTCTCTCCATCTAACACTTGATAAACTCCACCTTATTGAAAGAAACTATACTTAATCACTCCTTCCCACCCAAAGACCAGTGACCCACACAATAAAGTGGGAATCTATGAATACCACACACTCCGATAGCCACATAACTAGAGGAAAAATTAACACACTCGGCTACATGATAAAAACTTAAAAGATCCAAGCTCCACGTGGAGGACAACAGCTAGATCTGGGAGTTTTGACTCTAGCCCATTTATTTATGCCAAGTCATAGGAAACTCTTCGATCCACAACATTTAACAGCTTGGTTTCAGAAATAGATACTGCTCAGCTGCCACGATATCCAAGGATGTCTGCTAGTAGGCATGAGTCGATTAATCCAACGTTTAGTTTCTATGTTGATGGATGTCAATGGAAAGGGTACCGGCTCAAAGGATGGATGAGCGTTGCTCCAAACACACTAGTTGCTAGGCAGAGATGTGATACACGCGTCAGGAAAATGATACCACCACCTCGTGAGCTTGCTCCAAACCCTCCACGTGATGGGTGAAGCCAACACCACTCAACTTCTAAATGGTGGAAAGCTTTGTGATTTGCTTGGCTACCGAAAGAATCATTGGTGTAATTAGTCAACGTCCAGTAGAAAACACGGATTGCCCTGCAACTGTTTCAATTTTAATCTGTGAAATACGGGTTCCACAGCTACCACATGCTACAGGAAAGACGTGAACAACAACTCGTGAAATGCTTTGGAACTCCATGTGGTCACGATGATGCCCTGAGTTGCCTGAATTCACTCATCGTGAATTTCTAGCTGCCAACTAACTCCTGTTCTTTCGCCAGTTACTTGGATTTATTTCGTGTTTGTTGAGAACCAAGCTTGGTGTTGAATCAAAATACGTCAATCATAGCTGCAACTGACTGCTAGATGACTTGTCGAAATCGGCTGCGACTGACTCTATCTGCTCCACGATTCTGTGTGATCAACATCTTCCACGTTATTTCACAGTCCACGCCAATTCAGACTTCTCGGGGCCTGCCCATAATAGATTCCATTTGATTTTAAATTCATGCGCAGCGTTGCCAATTTATTGATTGATAAATCGTAGTTCTCTCCCAGTAAAAAACAGATCACGATATGTGATTTGATGCTTGCAACAACTTGGTTGTTAATCATGCGGTGGTGGACTTGATCCTTCAATTAAAAACCAGTTAAGGCTCTGTTCATGCACAACACACCAGTACTGCGTGAAAAAGATGGCAAAACTCCAACATCGGCAGCTCCATGAAGATACTCCCTCCAACAGATAGATTGCAGGCCTCTCACTACACGTGGATTCTTCGATATAGAATTCAAAAAATGCTTCTTTAAACTTGGTTCTGCATCTTGATTTCTATTACCACTATTAGGCATTTCAACTGTGTTCCACTTCACAGTAACCTTTTCCTTGATGCATGAAAAAACTTGAATCTTTTATTGATTTTACTCACAAAACTATTGCTTGAGAAACTTGTACTTATCTTCGGTGGGGCTTGAAGAGTTTCCACCGCGTCTTTGAGCTCCTCCATTCATTCAACATCCTCTGCTTTGGTCATTCACAGGATTTTATATTTGATTGATGACATGTGAATGACTCACGCTCGTACTCCCAGCTGCTAGAGGTGTTGATCCTTCATGCTAGACATGACTCCTTTCAACAGTTTGATCCCTTTAAACTTTCATACTTCTAGAAATTGATCCCTATAACAAATGATCACAACGCAATGAATAAGAACTTAAGTGCATCAACTCAAAAATGCATCCACAAGAAGTCTCAATCTGCTATTGAAATAATCTGAAGATGGTAGGGTTAGACTGCTTCTCAAACAGTTTCCCCTTATGCCTACCTGCATTGGCCACTGACTGCTGCATCAACTCTGATAATTTGGACTGTTATATGTGGCATTTGGTCGTGACCTGGAGGCTGAGTTAGAAAACCCAATTCCTGCGCTTGAGCTAGTGCATTAAAATGATGGCGGTTCTTCTTTGCTTTGCATATAGTGAACCATGTCAAAAAGGGCTGGTAACATCTGGCTCCATATGGGGACATGTGCTCGTGCAGTGGGGATGGTTCAATTCGCATCCAACCACCTGCTTATTACAAACTTGAAGATAGAAACATTGCAAAATGAGAAAACTATCAAATGTAAATGCTCATGCAAGAGCTTATTCAGCCTACCTACCTATTCTATTAAATTCAACAAGAATGCTAAGTGCAATGGTACAACTAGTGGAGCCATTCCTGCATCTTATCTATGCCAACTTGCTTTTTTCTGTGCTTGGTTCGAGAAAATACAGATATCATAACATGACCTTGTCCTGCAATCTGCTCATGAGTAAGGCTGAATTGAAACATCAGATTGTTAGGAGGCAAGAGATCATTGAAATTATAATAGGAAGAATCAAAATATGCACAAAAGCCTCTATCCACTGGTTGATAGGGCTCACATACAACCCTCCACTGTCAAATTGCTCAAGCGGATCTGCAAAACAAATAGTATTACCTTCAATGTGATGAACTTGAGGCAAGTCCAAATCTTCGGCATGAAGTTGTTCAGGAATATCTTCAGTGACATAAACCTGAGGCATCTCCATATTTTTAATTGCAATGTTAAGAAGCTCTTCAGTAATACCTTCAACCAAGGGTTTTTGTAATGCTTCATCAATCGGGTCTTCAATGATCTTTTCTTCAGAATGTTCTTCATGGATCTCCTCTTCAGAAACAAGCTATGTCTTGGGGAGGAGGGAATCATACTCTTTGGCCAGCTGCTCAATCTCATCAACTGTTCCTTCATGCCAACGAAGGAGAAACTTCTCAAAAAACTTTGCCATTGAGTCTATGCTTTCATCCCAAAGGTCATTAAACCAATCTTTTGCATCTCCCTCAAAAGTTAAAGCAAATGCAATCATGAGATCATCCTCATGGTAGACTTTGAGATCTGCCATCAACTTGCAGAAAGAAACAAAATGATGGATTGTTGAGTACTCGTCATTTCCAAAGAATTTTGGAACAATTCTAAGTACTCTTTTATAGCACTCGTTAGGAAATCCATGGATACCTGAGAAATCTAGTGGGGTGAAGGCTTCGTGCAATTGAGCACGAAGTCCTTCCATTTTATCATCCATATTCTCAAATAATGAAGTATTGAACCTACAATATACATATAGTCATACCTCATACTGAACTGTGGAGTCGCCAAGGTGAGCTTGAAAGCCTTTTGATTTATGAGAAATGGAGTCAAAGGAGAACCCACGAGGGCCTTGTGTCAATGGTGCAACTACTAGATTTTCTTCCTCCTAATTGCAGAAGATGCGCTATGCAAACAAAAGAGATACTACACAATCAAACTTGATTAATTGTAAACATCAATACTCGTGTATGCATGCTCACAAAGGGAAAAGGCTAGCAACTGCTAGGATTTTAACCTTCCAATAGGATGATGGCATCTGTTTATGGTCTCCGACGCAAACATAGAAAGAAAAGAAAGCCTCCAGCAACAATCGCTCATTCATACAAGTTTACGCCACACACCATAGAGAGTGCTCAACTGAACAATCATAAAACCCAAAACGATATTTTTTCTATTAATCCCTGGGGAAAAATCCTCCCAGTTTTTCCATCCTTACAATGAAAGAGGCTATTCTATTTAAAGGCCAAAAAAAGAAAAAAGGCTCTCATAAAATAATAAAAATAAAGCGAATCTCAGATCCACTTTTCTTTCTCCATTTAACACTTGATAAACTCCACCTTATTGAAAGGAACTATACTTAATCACTCCTTCCCACCCAAAGGCCGGTGACCCACACAATAAACTGAGAATCTATGAATACCACACACTCCGATAGCCACATAACTAAAGGAAAACTTAACACACTCGGCTGCATGATAAAAAGATCCAAGCTCCACGTTGCGGATAGCGGCCAGATCTGGGAGTTTTGACTCTAGCCCATTTATTTATGCCAAGTCGTAGGAAACTCTTCGATCCACAACATTTAATAACTTGGTTTCAGAAATAGATACTGCTCAGCTGCCACGATATCCAAGGATGTCTGCTAGCAAGCATGAGTCGATTAATCCAATGTTTAGTTTCTATGCCGATGGATGTCAATGGAAAGGGTACCGAGTCAAAGGATGGTTGAGCGTTGCTCCAAACACACCAGTTGTTAGGCAGAGATGTGATACATGCTTCAGCAAAATGATACCACCACCGCATAAGCTTGCTCCAAACCCTCCACGTGATGGGTGAAGCCAACACCACTCAACTTCTAAATAGTGGAAATCTTTGTGATTTGTTCGGCTACCGAAAGAATCATTGGTGTAATCCAGTAGAAAACACGGATTGCTCTGCCATTGTTTCAATTTTAATCTGTGAAATACAGGTTCCACAACTACCACACGCTACAGGAAAGACATCAACAACTACTCGTGAAATGCTCTGGAACTCCACGTGGTCACGGTGATGCCCTAAGCTACCTGAACTCACTCATCATGAATTTCCACCTGCCAACAAACTCCCGGTCTTCCGCCAGTTACTTGGATTTATTTCGTGTTTGTTGAGATCCAAGCTTGGTGCTGAATCAAAAGACGTCAATCACAGCTGCAACCGATTGCTAGATGACTCGTCGAAATCGGCTGCGACTGACTCTAATTGCTCCACAATTCTGTGTGATCAACATCTTCCACGTTATTTCACAGTCCACGCCAATTCAGACTTCTCGGGCCTGCCCATATTATATGCCATTTGATTTTAAATTCACGCCCACAACTGCCAATTTATTGATTGATAAATTGCAGTTCTCTCCCAGTAGCAAATTGATCAAAATGTGTGATTTGATGCTCGCAACAACTTGGTTGTTAATCATGCGGTGGTGGACTTGATCCTTCAATTAAAAACCAGTTAAGGCTTTGTTCATGCACAACACACCAGTACTGCGTGAAAAAGCTGGCAAAACTACCACATTGGCGGCTCCATGAAGATACTCCCTCCAATAGATAGATCGCAGGCCTCTCACTTCCCGTGGAGTCTTCAATATAGAATTCAAAAAATGCTTCTTTAAACTTGGTTCTGCATCTTGATTTCTATTATCACTATCAGGCATTTCAACTGTGTTCCACTGCACAATAACCTCTTCCTTGATGCGTGAAAAAACTTGAATCTTTTATTGATTTTACTCACAGAACTGTTGCTTGAGAAACTTGTACTTATCATCGGTGGGGATTGAAGAGTTTCCATCGCATCTTTGAGCTCCTCAATTCATTCAACATCCTTGGCTTTCGTTATTCACTGGATTTTATATCTGATTGATGACATGTGAATGACTCATGCTTGTACTCCCAGTTGCTCGAGGTGTCGTTCCTTCATGCTAGACATGACTCCTTTCAACAGTTTGATCCCTTTAAGCTTTCATACCTCTAGAAATTGATCCCCACAACAAATGATCACAACGCAATGAATGAGAACTTAAGTGCATCCACTCAAAAATGCATCCACAAGAAGTCTCAATCTGCTGTTGAAATAATCTGAAGATGGTAGTGTTATACTGTGTCTCAAACAGTTTTCCCTTATGCCTTCCCGCATTGGCCACTAACTGCTGCATCCACTCTGATAATTTGGACTGTTATATGTGGCATTTGGTCGTGACGTGGAGGCTGAGTTAGAAAAACCAAATCCTTCACTTGAGCTAGTGCATTAAAATGATGGTGGTTCTTCTTTGCTTTGCATACAGTGAACCCTGTCAAAAAGGGGTGGTAACAAGCTCAACTAAAGGCAGAAATTTTGTTCCATAGTCTTTTATGCTATTTTTTGTCCCATTCTCCATAGTCTTCCTTATATGTGAAGAACCCTTTACCACATTTTTATTATGAAAACTGAACACAGAAACCAAGAATACAGAATTGAAAGGCAGAAAATTGTTCTTCTGTATACTCAAATGAAGAGAACAACCTTCTCTTTATAATAATGAGATGACATAAACCCTAATTGCAGATACCCTAATTGCACAAACCCTAAATTGACTTATGTGTACTTTAATCAAATACTTAAACATAAAGTAACCTAAAATCAATAAGTGACTTTATTAATATGTCTATGTCTATAGTGTAGATGACGTTTATAATCTAACATCCTCCCTTAATGTCAATCTAGAAGGTACACCAAGTCTATCCCTGAATTTAATTTTTTTTGGACCCAAAGACTTGGTGAAAATATCTGCAGTTTGATCCTTTGTAGGATGGTATTGTAGCTCAACTGTTCCATCTTCTACAAGTTGTCGGATGAAGTGACAATGAACATTAATATGCTTGGTACGCTTGTGGAAGACTAGATTCTTTGCTAGCTTAAGAATTCCCTGATTATCACAATACAATAGGATAGGCTTGTTTTGTTGGATCTTAATATCTACAAGCATTTGTTTGAGCCCAACTACTTCACATGCGCCTTTCACTTCTGCTCGTATTCTGCTTTGGTTGAAGATAGGGAAACAACATGTTGCTTTTTGTTGGTCCATGCCAAGTCACCAGGTTCGCCAATATTTTCCCTTGAAAATCGAAAATCGGGGGTTTTTTAAGACAACTGAATTAATTCGACCAAGTTCGGCAAATTTCTTCCAAATTTCGATTTCTTTGGTTTAATGAATGTTAAGGTGAATGAAATTGCTACAAATTCGGGCGATTTTTTAAAAATCCGTTAAAAATTCGTTTTGAAATCGTCTTCCCCTTTTGCGGCCCTCGGGTAACCCTAGTCCCTGTAAAAAGAAAGTCCACTTGAAGCCGCCATCCATTCTTCGTTGTTCATTGTTGATTGCCCTATGCGTGTGAGTGAAGCATTGAGGCCGCCGATTCTCATACTTCAGTCATCGTGAGTGAAGTCTCGGTCCACCAGTAGCATCCCACACCAGAGGGCCGATGCTGGCAACTATTGACTGTTGTCGAACAGTTTGCATGGGAAATGATCAATCATATTTTGTGATCTGTTCGAAGATGTCGTGGCTAGCTGGTAGCTTGAAGTGTCGATGTATTTTTTATTGACCTCAGATATCTTAGGTTACATGATATATTACATATATTATATAATATAATAATATATCACAAAGTATTACATATATTATCATTTATAAATTGTAATATAATTCTGTAAAGTTAAGTTAGGTTTATATTAATATAAATTTTAAACATTATAAAATTATATTATATATATTTAATATAGTAAAAAAATTATATTATAAAAGAAATTTAAGTAATATATATTACTTAAATTTCTTTTATAATATAATTTTTTTACTATATTAAATATATATAATATCGAATTTAATGACGAATTTTATCAAAAAAATTTGGTAGACAATTTTTTTTCCGAATTTCATTCATGTCGAATTCGAAAACGAACTCGAACTAGGTGACTTAGGGTCCATATAATTGCTCCAGTACCAAGACTAAAAATATTGTCTGATGTGGATTTCCTATCATCCATTGATCTTGCCCAATTTGAATTTGTATAACACAATTGAGGTTCTTTGTGTTTCCCATATAAAATGCCAAAATATAATGTTCCTTTTAGCACCCTTTTTGTTTTTGTCCAATGTTCTACCTTTGGATTGTTATCACCTAAGTTGCACTTAGGGGATTTCCAGTGAGCCGCCGAAGTCATGAACAAGCCAGTTGTTCATTATCTGTGCTCAGAAGGTTCCGCGGTTCATCAGGGCCTTTTTGGGCCTCTTTTTTTAATAAAATGCATGTTCATAGCCCTTGGGGGTGTTGTAATAAATGCTCTAACACGACAAACTTTTTGTAAAGGATTTGGCTTCCTAAGACTGGGCTATCAGTCCGATTATTCCAAGGTGTTTTTTCCCTTGTCAATTATACAATTCTGAATAAGTGATGTATAATTTTCGCGTTTTTCACTGTTCCTCCAAAGCTGGAATTTTCGTCTTGGTGGTTAGGCCTTAGGAGGTTATTAAAATTCATGTGTCAATGTATATAAGCGTGTTAGGCATTGTTTTTGAGTCATATGGACATGTACTAGGCCCCCCTAAAGTTTCGTCCAATTCCAAGAAATTTTTTTTTATCCGTTTTTTAAGCCATTTTTTAATGGTTTAAATGGAAAAATTCAAAATGTAAAAAAAGTGTGATCCGGAGTCCGTTTTTGGCATGGTTGGGCTCATTTTCAAGTTGAGAGCAACATCTTTACCCCAGTGGCCACTTTCACTATGTTTCGGGCAGATAAAACACCCCAGAAGGCATTATTTGGCTAATAGAGCATCAGAATGGCATTTAAATGCTAATTTATGAGAAAATGCACCAAAAGTAAAAAAATTAAAAGTCAAAAATTAATATTTTAGTGGTGAGAAAGTGACATGGCATGGGTCCCCCATGGATTTACGACCCTCTTCAAAGTGAGTTTTATAAACTTTGGTTAAAAAATAAAAATAAAAGGGAGGGTGACATGAGGAAGGCTCACACTAGCCTATGAAGACTCACGCTAATGTTTGGTGGTGAGTGGGATTGGGATGGACCCCTCTCCACATAAAATTTAAAATTAAAACCATGGAATATCATTTATGCAAGCGAGTGGATATTAGCGTGGAGGAAGGGGTTGACGTCACCTCCACGCTAGTGTGGTTGGGGGCTAGCGAATGGAAATGGAGTGGACCCCTCCTTCGCTCTTAAAAACTTTTGTTATCTCCACACTTTGGTTTAAACCAATGCTATGGTCTCGAATCTTGAATTCTATCCTTCATTCACATCCGTACATTCGCGTGAGGAGAGGACTCGCATGTGTGGAAGTTTGGTAGAGTGGTTGGCAAGTGGTTGGGTGATATGGCCCTTGTGGAGTGAGTTAGTAGGAGAGGTGGCATCTACCTCTCCAGTTCCACTTCTGATTAGTTCAGTTCAACTCAGTTACACTCCGAGTTGATCTTTAGTTGGTTGGTGCCCCCCCTAGGGCTGGATTTTGTTATAAAAGCAAGGCCTTCTTCTCCATTTGGGACAGAAGCAAGGAACCTCTGCTCATGTTGTATTGTTCATTGTTATATATTAATAAAATCGAAGGCTATGGAGGCTCAAGATCTTGTGCAAGTTGTGCATGTGATATTTTCTGTATGAGGTAATATTGTTCATTTATTTTGCTTTGCATAGATCAATAATCTGGCTTAGAGTTCTCTTTGTAGCACATAGGGTAGGCATTTGAGGTTTTCAATTTGCCTATTTACTTCCTTGCTATTAGAGATCTACGAGTTCATGCTTTATTCAGCTATATTTCATGATCTTTTGGTTTTCTAACTGTGGGGTGTACTAGATCTAATGTGTTTTGTGCAAGCTTAATCAGTGTTTGGTTGCCTATCCCGAGCTAAAGGTTGAGCTAAGTTGCATCGTCCTTTGCTTTGGATTATTGGTTGAAAGAAAGCATAGCATTCTTTGTTATCAACGGTCAAATCTTCAAGCTTTCCAAAACGATTCAGGGCTTGAGCAGCTGTTTCCCTTCTTTCTACAAAAAAATACAAGATTTTCCTCTCGGTTGCTTTTTATTGCATGTTAAATTAGATCTAATAAGTTTATCTTTCGATTTTGCTTGCATTAGTTTAGATCTTGAATCTTCAAGTTTCATCTTTTAGCTTTAGATCTAAAAGTAAATTGCTTTAGTACTCAAAAGTTTCAATCATTTCCATTATGCACAAGTACTAAAGTAGTGTAAAATGTTAGTGTAAATATTGGACTAATCCACTAATCTTCCATTTTTAGTTTGCTAGTTTTATGTTTATTTGGCAGGGAGGAGGACGATTAGAAGGCCTTTTGAAGGCTTGAACCATTCGAAAAGACTCTTCCAAACCCCAATCCTTTTTTTCCCCTTTCTTCATTCCCCTTCTCTCAAAAACTTGTAGACTTTTTTGCTCCTATTTTCAAAGGACAAAAAGATTTCCCAAAAGAAAAGATTGTAATACAGGTTAATAAAAGCAAGTGGGATTATGGCTCCCACACCCCTCTTCTCCCATTTGGGGGAAGCCTGTATCTGTCCATTTATTTTTTTTATACCTACACAATAATCTGTTAGAGTAGAATAGGAAATGTTAGCTTCATCTTTTGAAAAATGTTTTTTCTTTATCTCATATAAATTGCTAAAACGAACATAAAATCTCTTGAATTTCACCGAAAGGTGGATCAAGAGTGCTCTCTATCGTAGAGTTTGTTGTTTAATTTTTAGTTCATTTACTTTAGCGTTTTTACCTTTTCCATAAATCTCTTGAATCTCGTCATAAAGCGGATCAAGAGTGCTCTCTGTCGGAGAGTTTTTCGATGGTTCTTGTTCACAACATTTTCTAAAATTGGAATTTACATTTACTACACTTTGTATGCTCTACCCAAGTGTGGGATACCCAAAAGAAGTTGCAGATTCACTAAATCTTCACATTTTAATCCACTCAACCATAAATAAAATAGTCTCCCAAGAAAACCAACGAAAATCCGACGTTGATCACTAATAATTGAAAGTGGGCAAATTTTGCCTAGGAACACGGGAGCCACTGTACCTAGACCTTGAAAGCACAGTTAGGCTACATCCTTGTTGGTGTAGTGTTGAACACTGCTTTAGAGACTCCAGACAACCCACATGGTCTTGTACGGAACCACTTAGACTATTATTCAGACATATTTCCAGTATCGAAAAGTATATCGTGGAGATCCCCTTCCCTTTTAATAATCTCAACTTCACCCCTAAAATTTACAATAAAATTTACCAAGAACACTTGCAAAACGTTCTCAAGCACACCCAAGACTTGTATCACGCATCCCAAGCACTACATTGACTCCATTTGGCATTGGTCTTATCAATTATTTATTTGCTTATTATCTATTTGTAGTACTTGTTTGATCTATTTTCATATCATGCTATGGATGCTTTACTTTTAAATTGTCATTATCAAGTGGTTGTGCATCTTTAATTATTTTGCAAGTACATACTTGGATCATTAAACTGTTATTGTAAATCTCTTAAAAAAAACTCCTAAAAAACACCCATCCTCATCATACACCAAAAAACATTTTAAAACACAAGAGCCTTAGAAAATCTTTGTAGGGTCTTCCCCCCTTGGCTTCGTTAGCAGTTTGCCTAAACGGAGGAGTCGGGATAAGGTGACAGCACCTGACTCTTTGCTTGCCCCCAAGGCCACACCTTTCCCACTTGGGAAACAACTTTCGAAAGATTTTTGCTGACGGTGTGCACATCGACAGGCAACATGGATCAATTGTGAAACCCAAGTCAGGTCTGGAGGCCATAAGATAGATCAAGCTCCCCACTAGTTCCCTATAGACTGGTTCATTAACTGCCTTAGAATCTGTCTTGGTTGAAAGTTTTAGCCCTCTCTCCGTACGGGTAGATGATATTTTGCAATCTAGCTTCTTAAACTTGTCTAACAAACTTTTGGCATACTTTGTTTGTGAAACAAAAATATGTTTATTTGTTTGCCAAGCTTCTACACCTAAGTAGTCATGTAGGAGGCCTAAGTTAGTCATGTCAAAAGATGCACATAATTTTACTTATGATGTTTCCCCTGCCTCGCTGCTTGTGATGATAATGCCATCTACATAAATCACTAGAATAATTACATCATCTCCAATGCTTTTGACGTAAAGATTAGGATTTGAAGGACTTCATTGAAACTTTTGTTCACCCAAAGACTTGTCAATTTTACCTCCCAAACTAGTATGTTTCCTTAAAGCCCCGAAGGATCAAGCTAGCCGAGTGGAACCAAAGGGGAAAAACCAATGTCACCACACCAATCCCCTTTCAGCTTTTGGTTTCCTCTGCTCCAACTCAAGGGGGGTATCCCTAGGATAGGATTACTAAGGCAAAGACAATGGGGTACAAGGTGATTGGAGGAGGTTTCCCTAGAAAAACATTTGTTTTTGTAGTAAAGGAATATATAATAAATGATGAGGCGATAAGAGGAACCTCTCCAAGGACTAGTGCCAATCTGATCAAGGGAAAATGGATTTAAAAGTGTTGAATATTGTAACTTCAAAGGATATTCTAAATGTATTTTACTAATGAAACCCAAGGGAGATGTTTTTATTCCTCTGTCGGGGTGGTACTATTGTAATTGGTCATCATAGAGTCATGAGGTAAAGCCTCCATTGTAAGTTGGGTCATTAGCACTCTAATGAATATAATATAATATTGTATTGAGTCTTCCTAATTGAAGTTAGCCCACTTAGTTAAGTGGGGACGACTTGTTAGGTTAAATGTCAAGTGACGAAAATAGTATAAATAGAGGAGATGTGTTCCTCATTTGTACACACACTCACTTGTGCACAACGCATAGGAGAGAGAGAGAGAGATATCTGCTGGAGAGAGGCGCACCTCTTTGGGGTCTTGTCTTGTACTTTTTATACATCTTATACAGAGGAAGTTTTGCTGGGTTTTCTTCCCCATGAGGGTTTCCCAGGATAAATCTTTGTGTTCTTATGTGTGGCTGTGCTTGTCTATCTTTCAGTGATCTTTTTGCTTATGGTTATGCTATTATGATGCTAAAATTTTATAAGATCTGATATAACCATTAAAAACTTAACAAAAAGATCACCAACTATGAGGGCCTTCCAAATAGGTAAGCAAGAGAAGAGAATTGCATCAGCTAACCCTAATTTACTTGGTGGATTGAAGATGAATTAAGGTTTACAAGGGAAGGGGTCAAATGAAGTATCAACTTCCTTTCAAGCTTTACGAGGTGCACCCTATAGATAAAGGTTTGATGGCTACACAATCTGAATGAAGGTGAAGATGCATCTCGTATAAATAAAATGGCAATAAGGACGAAATAGTGCTCGACTTACAACATCTTTCTCCAACTAGATAGTACTATCCTTTCAATGGCTCAAGCAAAGCATAGAAATGATTTAGCAATGTAGAACACCCAACAATCTTTCAACCATGAAGCTCCAAGCAAGAGAGATGAGCCACACATGAACAAGAAAGGAACCCTTAAGACAAAATTTACTCCATGAAAAATATATGTAAATTAGGTTCAAAAGGAGAGAGAACTCCAAAGATCCAACCATGAGTACAAATGAGGAAGAGGCTCTCTTATATGGGAATGGAGCTCAGCTTCCTTTACAGCAAAATAATCATAAAATCCTAGATCTAGCCTAGAGTGGAGTAAATAATGAATATCCTCCACTAAACCCTAACAAACTCTAACAAACTCTAACAATATCTATAATGTGAGGTGGTCATGCCACATGTATAGTGCACAAGATACATAAGACCTAAGAAGGAGGGCGCCTCCATAAATGGGGAAAGATAACAAATAGATGTCCCAAACATAGCCTCCAAAGGCTTTCTAGAAGGTTAAGTCACACGGTTCGGGTTCGGGTTCGGGTTCGGGGAGCATTAGGTTTAGTTCGGGTTCGAATTTTTCGATGAGGTTCGGATGAGGTTCGACATTAGGTTCGAATATATATATATATATATATATATATATACACATATATACACACACTTGTTGTTTATGACAAGTCTAACATTATGCCATATATCAACCCAACATTCTTTGGGTAACAAAGAGTTTACATTGAAACTCAAGCAATATGCTTGCATATTTAACCAAATAACAAAAAGTTTCACATTGTTTTCTAAAGAAAATATCATGCCATACCATATCAACTAAATATACTTTATAACCCCAATCAAAACAAAAGGTCGAGCGTTATGCCATATATCAACCCAACATTATGCCATATATCAACCCAGCATTCTTTGGGTAACAAAGAGTTTACATTGTATTCTAACGAAAATATTATGCCATAATATATCAACCCAACTTACTTTAACCAAATAAAAATTGTATGGTAGATAATAAAGTAATGCCATATCAACCAAATAAAGTATTATGCCATATTATATCAATCCAGCTTACTTTAAGCAAATAAAAATAAAGCATTATGCCATATCAACCAGCAAACTTTAGCTAAATAACAAAGTGTTAATACGTGGTATTCCAAAGAAAAAAATATCATACCATATAACCCCAGAAAACTTCAGCGACGTAAATTATGATGCAAAACTTCCATAAAACACAGCCAACCAACACGTAAAAGTAACTAAAGATTACGCTTTCATTTTTCGTGAAATGATACCATCTTTCAAAGTTGATATTTCTCTTGAAATGAAAAAGCAATTGAAGATGAGCTTCAGTGACTGAATCGGTGATGGGTCTGACTCTTGAAGAGGTGATCACTGAACACTGAATCGTGATGATGTTCAGTCTTGCAGAGATCGTGCGGAGTCGGACAGAGTTGCGGCGGGGTTTGTATCAGGTGCTAGGGCGGAGTCTAAACGAGGTAAAATGATTTAGGTATCGGGCTAGGGTACCTTTTTTATTTTTAAATTTTTTTTTTTAATTAAAAATTCGAAAATCGTTTAGGTTCGTTTAGGTTTGCCATTAGGTTCGTTTAGGTTCGCCATTAGGTTCGGGTTCGCCTTGATTAGGTTCGGTATTAGGTTCGGCATTAGGTTCGCCGAACCAGAAATTTTTTTTGAGGTTCACCGAACCTCGAACCTCAAGGATTAGGTTCGGCGAACCCTGTGACTTAGCCAGAAGGTAGTGCTTCCAAGGAAAACCCCTAAAAGGTGGAGCATTTCCTCAATAAGGTCAACATTCTACATGAAAAGGCTCCAAAAGGCACGTGTAGCAAAAATACAATGCGGCTCTTTAAATGGAAGTTATGGAATTTCCAACTTAATATTTATTGGATTTTCTATTGTATCCACTTTCTGGAAGTCCCATAGCCACTCTGCATCTAATGGTGTTGAGATGGCACAATTTTGGACATTGTCAAAAGATAACTGCTCCCGAAACTAGGACACCCGTCCAAAAACGGCCCATAAAAATGACCTAGATGAGTGGGTGGGTGCTCATTAAGGAAGACCAACAAATGTGTAGAACAATCCATTCATCAAGAAAACCGCTCCATGTGTAGTATTTCATTGAAGTGAGGAATAAATGTCCACGTAAATGATGTCCACATATCAACCAATCCAACCTCCATGGCAACTCAACAAGCCATGAACCAAGGAGACCATCAATCCATGATAGAAGCATCAAAACCAAGAAGAAAGTGTTCACAATAACTAACCACCATCATGAAGGAGGGAGCGACCACCTCTACAAGCCAAGAATGTTCGCTCATACGTGCCAAGGATGAAGAGACCAAAAGGGTGCTGTTAACCCCCAGTTGTGCTTGCACTTCTGGAGGGTTAAGATCCAGCGAGATTCCATCTGGCTGGTCTAATTTGTTCGTCGATCCATGGCATGCATGCATTGATCGGAAGGGGCCACATGACATGGATTTCATGCATGTTGGGTTTGTCAAGAAGCATGTGCAAATGAGACTGCTTCTCTGTTTTGATTTTTTGTTTTCTTCTGAGAATGCTCATTATTATCATTGGTTTTGTTTGACAAGTGTAGGTTCATTGTGAAATATTCAAGCAAGTGGTGAAGGATTGGTGGTCAAAGATTGGTGGATGAAGTTGGTTGGAGACGAACAGTATTTGACCAGCATAGAACTCCCCTGGGGGAGGCGGGCCAGTAAGACTTGCGCTTGAGATGTGCACCTGAAGAATTAAATAATGGATATGAAATAGGTTATTTCATGCATTGAACTTCAGAGGGCAGAGCAACAGAAAGCCATGCCTGTACATAGCTATAGGTGCGGAGTTACTGGAACATTTGAAGTGAATGTGTTTAAATGAATGGAGATCCACAAAGCTTTGAATTCCAGATCTGTTCTGCTAGATTTGTTTCATTGAACTTCAGAGGGAAGAACAATAGAGAGCCATGACTGTACACAGCTATGGAAGCAGAGTTACTGGAACATTTGAAGTGAATCTGTTTAAATGAATGGAGATCCACAAAGATTTGAATTCCAGATCTGTTCTGGTATATCTATTTCATAATTCTGAGATGTTTCAAAATTTCCCGCCAAGGTAGTTGAAAGAGATTAGATTCTAGAAAAGTTTTCATACATCTTTGGGTGACATCACTGAGATGTTAGTCAAAGGAACCAAAATATGGGAACTTTTTTAGGATAAATCTGGTATTGGTTGATCAGTGATCATCCAGAAAGGGTGAAAGTAAGTGGCCATTTTTAAGCCTATCATACAGATTTGGAATGCTTTGTGACAGAGGAAGAGGGCATGGAAGCCAACATAGCACAAATAAACCCATCAACAAGTTAAATTAGCTGTTTGGCCTCATTAAGAGATAAGGTTGAAACTCTGTCTAGGATATTTTCCTTGGAGGCACATTGCTGCTGTACTATCGTTATGTTGATTTTTTTAATCCCTACGCAAAGATCTGTACCCCTCTTTCAACAGGAAGACAATAAAATGACAGGTGCCATGAGGTATTAATTTTTGTCACGAGAAATAAATAAATGAGTATTCTGATTGGAAGTTTTAGGAGCAGGGAGGGAGAAATTAATACAGCAGAGTTTAACCATGACCAGTGCACCCTACAAAGGAGACCGGTCCTGTGGCAGAAATAAGGCATCAGATGGATGGGCTGAGACAGCGATAACAAATATCAATGTTATCAGACTTTCCAAAGATTCGCCGAGTTTGGCGAGTCTCACTGAGTGTGCTGTGAAACGAGTACTCGGCAAAGACTGACCAAGCAAACTCGCCACTCGCCAGACTCAGCCAAACTCGCTAGAGACTCGCCAAACTCGCTAGAGACTCGCAAAACTCAGTCAAACTCTTCAGATTCTTGCCAAACTCGCTAGAGACTTGCTAGACATGGTAATATTAAATTCTTAAAGTAAAATTTTTAACATTACCATTAATTGTTTCAGGATGTTTGAGAGTGGTTCCAACCTCATCAGACTTCATATCCCATTCGAATTCAAATTAGATCCCATTCAAATTCAACAAACTTAACAGTGTTCAGGGTTTCAGGATTGCAACATTTCCATTGGACTCTATCATGTATAACTATAGGGGATTGGCATTTAATTAAGTGCATCAACCCCTCTATGTACCTCGATGTTGGTGGTGTTGATTGTTTAACTCCTTTGTCATGACCTTAGTAAAATTTTATCTTTCACATAAGAAAAATTAATTATTAGGCATGCGAAGCTTTTCTACCTTTTTTTAATGCTTGGATTAGGAGTTTCATCAAAATTGTAGGGTGTTAACTAATGTCCTTAGAGGATCAACTTTGAGATTCGAGATGTTGGACACAATGGCCACACTAAGAGGGGGGGTGAATCGAAGTGAGAGCAATTTAAACCTTTTTACCAATTAGAGTGTATCAAGCATTACATTATCAAATTACATCATCATATGCATAATCTAAATCAACCATGAGTCGTACGCACAATCATCACATCAAGAGAGACACAAGAGTATTTTTAATTTTGATCTTTATTTATTGTACATGGAAGACAATAGTCTTCTCGATTACAATCAACACCAACTAATAAAAAGAGCACCAACTCTGTAATAGGACCCAACTTGGTTTTATTAGCTCCAACTAAAAATCGTTTGAGAAGTTCAATCCTCAAGTGCAAGTCACTACTTGCAAGCTTGATGCCAATCATTGATTGTCATCAATCTGCTTCTCAACCATCTCTGCTCATGCTCATCATCTCTGCTCATCAACGTTGCTCATCATTTGCTCATCAATGTTGCTCATCATCTCTGCTCATCAACGCTGCTCATCCTCTACTCATCAACATCTATTCATCTGCTCATCACTGCTTCTCATCACTACTGCTGGTCATAGGTCTTCTCATCAATCATCTTGTTCATTTTCTCATTGCTGCTCATTACTGTTTGTTATCACCAACCTTGTAGTTGCCTGTGTGAGGTGGATCCAGGATGGATGGTAGAGAGGCAAGCAACTAAGGGGGTGGAACCAAGACTGCCTAGACTCCCAATTGGATGGTTGTCACGCCAATCAAGGCAGCCTTCACTTTATGTTATCTAAGTCCAAGACAACAACGAGGGAGACCCGAATCTACTCCCAACAGGAGAGATCAAACCTAGACACCAGAACAGATCAAATGTGGCTTTGAGGTACGTAAGGTGTAAGGTAAATAGAAACCCTAGCTCTACGGTTTAGGTACTAGCAACTGATGGAGATGACCACTGTCTTGGGAAACGTAACTGTGACAGGGTTAGCAAGGACAGAGTTGGGACTGTCTAGTACCAATGAGACAGACTCACTGAAAGATATGAAAGTATCAGGTAACTTGAGTTATCAAGGAATGTTGAAAAAAAGAACCGAAGTAAGGTCAATTTAGGGCTAGCACTAGAGATAGGAGATCAATGCCTTTCGTGTATTAGGTAATGGAGTCAGTATCAGCACAACGTTTCAATGAACCCACCTAGGATATACTCGGATCTATGGACCCAGAAAATGATTTGGCCTGGAAGATTCAGGTTACAGGAAAGTCAGTAGAAGGAGGGCTAGCGCTAGGGTTTGGAGAGGCAGATCTAGAGCCACCAAGAGACTATCCGCTCAGCGTTGGGGAGGAAATGAGATGAGGATGGCCTGATCTACAAACCCAAATCATAAAATTGCAGGAAAAATCAGATCTGGAAAAAGTCAAAATCTAATGAGGGGGGCTAGGGGGCTGAAAGTCAGTTTTTCAGATCTAGGGCAACCTGGCAGGAACTAGATTAGCGTTGGGGGTGTTCTGGGGTGCTCAAACCCCGATCTATCAGCCTACCCTGTCAGATTTCAGAAAAAGTAAACTCTGGAAAAGTCCAGTTTTCAGTAAAGGCACCAGGGTTGTTTTTAGGCTAAAAATAAGATCTAGGTCAAACCAGCAGGAATTTGACGGTTCCCAAAATCAGACGGTTCCCAGATTTAGTACTTTTTACGGTTTTTAGTATTTTAGGAATTTTCAGAAAAAAAAATGGAAGGAAAAGCAGGTACAATGGATTTAGATCTGTTAAAGAGAAGAGAGTTACCTGTTGGATCGTACCTGGAAATGCTTGTAGAAGTTTTAACAGTGATGATCCTTGCTATCTCGATCAATTCTGGAAGATCCAAGTGATTTCTATGACAGATGTAAGCCCCAAGCCACCAATGCGCCCCCTACCCTGCATGAGCAAACGTCAACAATATCAGATTTGCTAAGTCAAGATAAAGAAACCAAATGCTACAGGAAAGTAAAACGAAGTAATCATAGATCACAATGAAACTAATGAAAACCCCTTGATCCAAGACGAAGATAACCGAACGAGTTGAGGTCCCCCTGCAAAAATGCTCCAGCCAAAACGCCCTCCTGTAGACAAGACAATGATAGCAAAAAAAATATAGATCTCACATGAATTTCCACAATGCTAGGAAGTAGAAGACTATCCAATCACCATTTGAGAACATCAGATGCAAAGCAGATCCAGAAAATATCTGCAGAAAAATCTTTCTATTATTCAGATCCAAGAGCCAAAGACCCCTTACAAATGAGAAGCTCTCTCCTTTAAATAGAAATGAGAGAACCAAAATCATAACTGAATCCTAACCACTTTCAAAACGACTAGCTAAGATTAAAAGATAAAATATTCTAATCAATGGTTGAGATGAGCTCAACATACAATACATGGATCAATATAACCATAAAGTACCGAAGTGGACTAAAACACCCAACAAGAGGGTACCCCATTCAACAAGAAATAAATGAAGCACATGGTGGGTCCATGGAGTGTTAACTAACTCCCTATGGGTGCCCCATGGCACAATAAAATAATATAATATTTTAATTCTTTGAGTTTGTGCCTCCTTGAGGAAATCGTGAGCCTCCCAAAAGCTCCAGAAAATAATATAAAATGCCCAAAAAAATAGGTGTGGGCCCGATCAGGTGCTGCAACTGCTAGAGAAGGTGCGGAGGACATCACTTTCATCATCATGACTCATCCCATGTCATTTCCTTGCCTCAGTAGCCCAAATCGATTTCTTCAATAGCCATTTAATCATTTTTTAATCTGCCTCGAGAACCGTGAACTTGCCAAAACAGCCTCCTAGTGTGCCTGTGTTGTCAAATTGAGCCCACTAGGCTCTCTCGGATGGGGGTACTATGGTACAAATAAGTGGCTGTACACCCTATCTCCATACAACGCCCTAGGAGATCCAAATAAAACATCTCCCTGCTCAGACACATCATCCTATGAAGCAAAACTGCATCAGAAAGGTAAAATGAGCCTGATCATTTCTGCAAGTGCCCGAAACTGAAAATAAACTGTTTCATTATACTCAGAGTCCAAATCCCTCTAGAGTGTATATTCATGACTCATCCCATGTCATTTCCTTGCCCTAGTAGCCCAAATCGATTTCTTCAATAGCCATTTAATCATTTTTTAATCTGCCTCGAAAAACGTGAACCTGCCAAAACAGCCTCCTAGGTTGCCTGCGTTGTCAAACTGAGCCCACTAGGCTCTCTCGGATGGGGTTACTATGGTACAAACAAGTGGCTGTACCCCCTATCTCCATACAACGCCCTAGGAGATCCAAATAAAACATCTCCCTGCTCAGACACATCATCCTGTGAAGCAAAACTGCATCAGAAAGGTAAAATGAGCTTGATCATTTCTGCAAGTGCCCAGAACTGAAAATAAACTGTCTCATTAGACTCAGAGAGTCCAAATCCCTTTAGGTTGTATACTCATACCCCTCTCAGGTCTCTACCTGATCATCAAACATATCCAATGGACAATATAACCATCTGTAAATGATCAGATACCAATAATATAACTCAGACTATCATCCATTTGCTGCAAGTGTTATAAGGCTAAGACATGCTCTACAACTCATTTAAGCAACAATCACGACAAGTAGCAGTCATTTCACTGGCGGTACATCAACAAATACATATATAAGGCTTTATTTATTATTACTTAGACTAGACTTTCAGGACTATACTGACTTCATAGTTGTAGTCAATTTGCTAGTGCCGGGTGAAGGATGAAATTTAAGGATGACTTCCTACTTAACATCAGGACACTTTGGATCAATGTTATTAGAACCGGACCGGTCATCGAACCGGCGAAGCCCAAAATGTGAACCGGACCGAAAACCAGACTGGAACCGGAAAAAAAACCGGGTAAAAAACCAGCTGACTAAAAAATACATAAAATATTCATATTTTGTAAAAAAACATATATATTCATGTGCATACATATGAATC
>LPNX010240229.1:106327-199104 GCA_001517045.1 Pseudotsuga menziesii
TTTTTGGAGCCATGGCAAAGTTCAAACAAAAGCTGGAAATAAAACCCTATAATTTATTAATAACTTCTTAACTAAGGAAAACAAAATTTAAAGAGAAAAGCTGTGACTTGACATACCTTTGAGAGAGAAGAAGAAATGAAGAAAAGATGCCAAGAGAAAAAGAGGATGCTGGTCCGTGATAACAGTCCACAAATTCTGCACAAAAGCCTTCAATAACCTCCAAAACAGTCCACGTAATAGCTCCAAACGTGCTGCAAAATATGATGCTTCTAATCTCCTCCAAATCCTTGCTGCAATACACACTTGACTATGCCCAACAAGTTCTTGGAAACCACCGGTAAAACTTAGCTGCAAAAGACCACACAACTGCCCAACGAACTGTGCTCTCAAGATTGCCAAACTGATTGCAATGAATAGTGTGAGAAATGTAGGGGGTGGGGGGGTCTTTAAATAGTGTTAGGATAGGCTTAGGGTTAGGTTAGGAGTAGTAGTTTAGGTGTTTTTCTGTTTTTTTTTTTTTAAATTTAAAAAAACGTGGTCCCCAGCTCGCGGCCGTACGGCTGCCTCTGAACCGGCCGGTTCCGTACAGAACCGGTCGGTTTGGAATTTTTTCCGGTTTTGCAAATTTTTTTAAGGAATCGGACCGGCTGACCCTGTGAACCGGTCAGACCGGCCGGTTTTGCCGGTTCCGGGCCGGTTCTGATAACACTGCTTTGGATATGGAAAGGAAAAACTCACTAAAACCAATGTCGGACAAACAACAACACAAGGAATGGCAGTGCCTTACAAATAGTTGAGTTGTTTAGAGAGTGCTTATTCAACTTAGGCATCATGACTACCTCAAGTTAGATCCAGGTTTATTAAGATCATCAATTTTATTTCCATGGCCTTTTTGGCCTATATGACCCTTTTGGGACTTCACCAGTGCTTAAAAGCACAACTAATTGCAGCTTTCATCCGGGACATATTTATATTTATAAGGTCAGCAATATTTGGATATAGCATATTTTAACCATTGCTTTTTGGACTTTTTCTTATACCCTTAAAGGGGTATTTTAGCATTTCATTGCTCTTGCCCTTTTTCACATATGTTAAGAAACATAGTTTTAGCATTTTCATTTTCCATGGGCACATATATAATATTTCCAATACACGTAGTACATGAGCTTTCAGTTTTTGCCAACAACATCTCAAGTGACTAGGGGGAGTTCTGCACAGTGCCAAACATCGGGACAACCGACCATAATGATTTAGGCATACAATCCAACTCACTAAAGGCAAGTTCTGTCACCAACTCAGAGCTGAGACATAATATAAATAGGGAGGCTTGTCCAACAAAGGTTCTAGCGGGGAAAAAGGTCCTCCATGCCATAAGTCAAGAAGTCAGTTGGGTTGAAAATTAAACTGAAACGTAATGGATGGGTGGAGACAATGAATGATGAAGCCAACACTAGCAAGCCAAAACAATGGTGGGAATGACTACCTCTAGTCTCCCTAAGGAGGGTAAAAACCAATGAGTATAGATTAGGAACTTCAAAGTCAGAGTAGGGACATCAATACATAAATACAAATACATCCAAGTCCACATAATTATGACCGCTAGATCAAGACACTACATGTCAATACATGTCACAAAGATGAGTATAAGAGCAATGATAACCGTAACACAGTATAATAAAAGCTGAGCCATAATCATGCATATAATCCATCTGAACAATCATCTGTGTAATGAGAAAGTACTGATATAAATCTGGGCATCAATAACTGCTCTGTAATGACTAAATGGATACATCGGTCCTCAGATCTAAGTGTCCTGAGACTCAGTCCTGACATGGGAGAGTACAATTGTTGACCAATACAATAATGATCTATCAAAACTGCTCATCTCAGCGTCTCATATGTAAGAGATTTGGCTAAAAAAATGTACTGTGTCTGAAAAATAGAATATGGTAGCTTGGCTACTATATATGTGATAACACTGTGGTTGGTCAACCCTGCTGGACAATCTCCTGTCATCAAAGGTCTGCACATCATCAATCAACTCATCTCATCATTATTAACATGTCATCATCATCTGAAAGTAAGCATCTGGGTTTTCATTAGAGTATGCATCAAATGTGCATCATCACATCATTAACATCTTTGCATCAAGATCATCATGGTTTGCTAATCAGAAGTTAGTTGTACTTGTCACTGTTTGCACTGTATACTTCGCTGTATCACTGTTACCAACTATTTTGTACAATAGTTGAACCTTCTATTGAGCCGCCAGTTGATGAACGTGGTCCATGTTCGTATCCAGTGTGTCAGAGGTTCAGAACTTTATGCCTAGCCAATTTTGGCTAGTCATTTTTATTTTTGTGCTGAAACGACTATGCCCCATGGGATTGTTGTAATAAAGTGTGCTAGTAGGGGTTTTGAGCGGCTCAGTTCCTCGAGACTTAATTTTCAACCAAGGTATTCCAGGGAGTTTTTTCCCTTGTCGATTATGCTTTGCCTTTAGCCGAGTATAATCGATGAGTTTTTCTCCCGCTTCCTCCAAAGCTGAAATGCCCGATTTTGAAATTTGGGCCTTGTGGGTTATTAGAGTCCAACTGTTGAATATGAACCTACTAGACACTAGTTGTATGTTCTATGGTCATTTAGAGAAATAATTAAAATTTTCAATTAATTAAACCATTTTTACTATGGTTTAATTGAAAATTTTCAATTTGTAATAATTAAGTGGTCTTGGGGGTGTTTTTGGCAAATAAAGACTCGTTTTCTAAGCCAAAACACTCATTTAACCCATAGACACACTTATCGTAAGTTTCAGATTATCATTTGGCCTTGTAATTAATATTTTCTCAAAAACCCAATAAATGAGAAATATTAATTAAAATAATAAAAAATATTAAATTGGAGAAAATAAAAAATCTCCAAAAATGACCAAATTTGATTTAATAAAGGGCTAATTAGCTCGACATAGATTATTGGAGGAGATTCCAATCATCATCAATCAGAGCCGGGTCAGTATCAGAGTGCGGTAGTTAACTCTCCCTCAGGATTTGCGCCTCTCTTCCTCATGTGGGCGAATTGCCTCTTGTGGATGCTTGTGATTGGTTGGGTGATAAGACCGAGGAGGATTGAGGCCACCTCACCCCCCCTCATTACTCCGCAACTCAGTTACAACTCAGTTAGGCATCAATTCAACTCCGAATCAATTGCCAGAGCTTCAATCTGATTTAGGGTTTTAGCTTCTCTCTTTTTGTATAAAAGCGGATCTCTTGTTCCCATTTTGATATGGAGAATTTGCATGAGAACTCTGCCCAATTTGTAACTCATATTTGTTTGATGAAATAAAAGTGACTTTGGAGGTCCATGTGTGGGTTCTTTGTGTTCATGATTTTCATCTTGTGAGGTGATACCTTTATTACTCTCTTTCTTTGGTAAATATATGATCATTGCTAGATTAGGAATGCTATCAATCTAGTACGGTAGGATATCCATTTAGCGTTTTAATTTGGTTATCTATGCAAGATCAATTGAATATCTGAATTGAACATGAAGTAGTTAGTTATACCATTGTTTTTCAGACGTTTATTAGGTTAAGCATTCTAGCACTTGATCTTGTTTGTTGTTGTTTGAGTGTTGTGTTTCAGGGATCACCGAAGGAGGAGGGGTTGAAGCTCAACCATTTCTTCATACAAGAGTTTTTAATCTAACATTTTCATCATGCAGGGTCTACAAAGCGCTTACTTCAAACTCAAGAAACACGACTAAAAAGGGCTCTTTCTCGTCCTTCATAATCAAAATTTAAAACTTTACTTGGTTACGAGATCCATTTTTTCCTTCTTCTTTCCGCTTTCTACCTTGCCTCTTTTTCTTCAGTCTTTACCTTTCTTGCTTCTCTTTCCTTCTTCCTTACTTTTTCTCTCTGTTTTACCTCTCTTTGTCCTCTTTGTTTCACATCTTCTTTGCTCTTTTTCTTACCTTTTCTCTACCCTCTTTCCTTCAATTTTTGCAGCCAACTTTCCTTTTGGTTGCTGCCCTCTTTTTCCTTTTGTTTGCAGCCATCTTTCTCTCTGTTTGGCTGCCTCATTTCTCCAATTTTTTGCAGCCAACTTTTCTTCTTGTTGGATTCTCTCTTTCTCCTTCATTTTCAGCCACTTTTGGCACTTTTTGCAGCCACTTTTTGACACTTTTTGGGCCTTCTTTCTCCAATTTTTTGCATCCATCTTTCTCTCTGTTTGGATGCCCATTTTCTTCATTTCTTGAAGCCATCTCACTCCTTTGTTGGCTGCCCCCTTTATTCATCATTTTCAACTTTTTCCCTCTTTGTTGCATGTAATTTTTTCCTAGTTTTACTTCAAAACAGACTCAAAAAATTACATTTAAAAAGATTTGTTTTGCACTTAGATTAGTCTTATTTTGGTATCTAGATTTACTTGGTTTTCATTCAACAAATAATGGGTGCACGAGTGTAGTCTCTTTTCTGTAGGTACCGAAGAGTAGGCCAACTGAAGACAAGTCCAAGGACTTGAGGAGATTGAAGACAAAGTGCAAAAACTAAGAAGACAAACTAAATCACATCCTTTGTAAAAGCCATTAAGGCTTCCTTATTTTTTAAGCTTTCTTTTCAAGGGTTAAAATCCCAATCGTTGTAACTCATTAATAAAGAAGGCTAGTGGGGTCAAGCCTCTCACGTTTTTCCTATTTCCCATAATTGGGGGAAGTGTGTCTTGTGTCTTTCTTTGCTTAGCTTAGATTTCTTTTTAGACTTAGCTTTATTTTCACTAATTTCTAGATTAAATTTCATCACTTGCATGCTATCTATTTCATGTTTATCTTGCTCTTTGCTTGCCTCCAGGGCCACATCTTTCCCACTTGGGAAACAACATTCCAAAAGATTTTTGTTGACGGTGTGCATTCGGCGGACATCTCTGGCGTCGTTGCCGAGGACAAATCTTTTTGTTCTTGGACGACTTTAACCTTAGTTTTTTCTTAGTTTTCTTCCTTTTTGATAGATTTTTAGTCAAATCAACTCTATGAAATTAGACTTCATTCTATCTGGCGACTCCACTGTCAAATAACATACCAAGGTATTCAACTAGAAGAAACTCTGAAGGCTTATTCAATTTCATCCCTGAACCTGTGTAATATCCCAAATCCCAATATTTTCTATTTCTAAGCAAAAAGGCGGATACAACTGGGCATGCAAACTGCCATGCAAAAATCCCTATTTTATAGGAAAAATTAGGGTTAGGGTTTGTGAGATAGAATGAACACTTACCACTGATAAGCCGACTGGACTGCTCCGGAGAAAGTATGCAAGCACTGAGAGCTGGATCGGAGATGAACTGATCTCCTCTGCTTACGGTGAACCCCCAGTAGCAAGATGCCCAATCAGAAAAGGATGATGCCCTCAGGGAAGGAGGTGTCCAATGGAGCTGCAGATTTGCGGGGCTGATAGCCTTTTCGTGCCGGAGAGAATGCCTGATACAAGAGTGATTTCTGAGTCCTCTAGGCAGGATAGCGACTTGCTTCTGAGAGACTGCTGCTCACGCCCCTGGAATCCCGAAACTGTTGATAACTGTTCCGGATGAGCACGGAGGGATCTGATAATCACCGGGTACCGGAGTATGATGCTCATGATGAGAATGGTGCCTGAGTTTCAGAAGGAAACTGAGATCTGAAGGCCCCACAGCTGATTAGGGCTTTCCGGCTGAAAACCCCCTTTTACGGCTGCACACGTGTCCCTGCAACAATCTATACCATATGCTAGATAACTGATGAATGAATGAAGAACAAGTGGTGAACCAGTATGGCTTACCTTGAATAAGACTAGGGCAGATGTTTCACTGCCGAAATCCTGTTCGCTGAAGACCCCGTCTCCAACCCCAACTGCTGTGCTGCTATCCAAGAGCTCCCAAAATAATCATCATCCAAAGTGAAGTCTCCTCTCTCTTTCTCCTCTATTTATAAAGTTCAACTGTGCAAAACCTAATCTTTGACCTAATTAGGTCACTTTATCTTCTAATTTGCCGTTGACTTGCATGCATGCGTATGGAGACTTAAAGAGTGCATGCATCATTAAATAATGCTTGGTTGGCATGCACGAAGGTGGCCTTTGGCCCTGGTGGCCCTTCTTGACCAAATGATGATGCCCTATATCTTCTATGGATGGCATCAGTCCTCAGCTGATTCCCTAGCTGTCAGTAACCGCTCGAACCCACAGGAATCACATAGGTTAGCGGTTTTGGGCCTCAAGGCCTAATTGGAAGAGGACATTACAACCTGAACATGTTTATAGGAGGAGATTGAATAAGTTAGTTTCTCATTGGATCCTTGAGAATCTTGGATTTGAGTCTGTTTTAGATATCCGTAGTTTGTTTGGAGAAAATAATAATCAAAATTGTTTTTTTGACATAATGGATGAGTACTTTACTCAACTTGACTTCTCTCATATAGCAGGTCAACCCCATCGTCTTCCAAACAAAGCTGTAGAGAAGCTCCCTATGTTCACTGGCATTGATGCCATCACCTCAACCATGCATCTCAGAAGTTTCTCTAGATGTGTCAATGCTTTTATCAGTGATCCTGCACATCAACATGATGATGTTTATATGAAACTCTTCGCTCTGTCCTTGGATGGAAGGGCTGGTGATTGGTACAGCAATTTACTAGACAATTCCTTTGCTACACTCACAACCTTCAAAACTGCCTTCACTAATAAGTTTGGTGAAAAGGAGCCTAGGCATCAACTTGCTTCTTTAACAAACATAAAGAAGAAGGAGAACGAGACTATGGATGAGTTTAAGTGGAGATTCACTTTGTTATCGAACGCCATTCCTGCCACTTATAAACCGCCTGCACCACCTATCTTGGTTTATTACATTGAAGCACTTAGTGGGAAGATGCAATATCAGATCAGGGATAAATAACCCACTACTCTTCTACAAGCACAGGAATTGACAGTCAAGATAGATAGAAATATGCAGTCTTTAGGTGAGTCTTGAAGAAATTTGATAAACAATCACAAAATCTCATATCGGACTTTTATCAAACACTTAAATGCAAATATGATTTATAACTTGTCTGAACTTGAAAATTCATGAGATGAATTTATCTGAAAGTCTTAGTATAAACACCAATGCATTCAACTTCAAACTAAATGAAAATGTGATAACATAGAAATTTAGGGCCAAGCCCAGGGCAAAACCTCACTAGAGGAAAACCTAGAGAAAGAATTTTATTTATGAGAGAGATTAGAAATTCAACAACTCATAATTTCTACAGCACAAATAATTTCAGAAACCCTTATCTAAAAAATTGCATTGAAAAACGTGCTAGAATACTCATAACCAACCCACACGCGTGAATTGTACAACACATTTCTTGAAATTCGTGCCAAGTACGGACTATATGGATTCTGCCAGCATTAATTGCAGAAATTTATTTCGTAATTCATGCCTTCCAATCTGGCTCGATTTCTGTGCATGTACTGTCAGCAATAATGGTTGTACGGATTTGGCTGTACAGTCCAATGAATTTCAGATGTCTTGGGAATCATGCCTTCAAATTGATGATCAGTCTCTCTCTCATAAATTAGAAATTTCCTTCTTGAAATTTCTTTCTCTCTCTCTCTCGTCTTCTTCTTCTTCTGATTAGATGTCTCTCTTTTCCCTAGACATTCTTTTATACTTTATCTCACCCAAAACTACCCTAACTAACTCAACCAAGTTAATCAAAGGATGAGATTAGCTTTATCTGAGGGATCTCATTTAATGCACATATTCACTTTATTAAATACATTAAATGCACTTTTTGGGTCCCACAACTTAAACTCACTTTAAGTTTATAAAGTACAAAGTCACTTTAATAATAGAAAAAACACACTTTACATTAAAAAGCATACTTTACATTAAAAAGCATGCTAGGAAAATACAACTTATGCCCCCCCATGTGACATCAAAATCATGGGGAAGGACCAACTGAGTTATAAAAAGCTAACACTCCCTCTTAATGAGGGAGGTCCTTCCGATAATGCCTGAATCTCCACCACCTGGGTCTCTATCCTCTGAAGAAGCTCCCTCTTGCTCTGGAATGTGACCTGGAGATCCATGTTGAGAAACAACTCTAGACTGAGAATTGTCCTACCTCTGCTCACAACCTTCATACTGGTTGAGTCTCCTGCTAGTACAACTCTCCTCATCTGAAGGTATCATCTGTGCATCTGTTGCCTCATCTTCAGATTCAGTCTTAGATAACCATCCACTTGACCCTGGAAACATCACTTCTCTTTGCAGAAAATAAAGTCTATCTCTTCTATTCCCAAGTAAAATTGTGGTACCAACTGGGTTCTCTACCTAATATAGAAACATTTTTCCTGACTTGACAAATAGTCCATACCCATCATCCTCCAATGATGACATAGAAAGTCTGCTAACTTTCATGCCTGGAACAAATAGTACCTTGTTTACTTCAAGAACATTTCCCAGATCTAGTTGGAATTTCACAGTTCCAACTCCTCTTATTTCTAACTGAGGATTTCCAATATCTGTTTCCACAAAGTGTCTTGGAGTAATCTCTTCTATCCTCTGAAAAACTCCATACTTTCCGGTCATATGGCTAGTTGACCCGCTGTCAACTATTCATGTGTCATGGTAATCTACTGAACTATCTATACTAGTCTCAACTGATGCCAAAGAAAATTTCTTTTCAAATTTGGCAGGAAAATCTAGTACTTCTGTTGATGCTGCTCCCTCTTTGTCTTCATCCCTCTTCTTAGGACATTGACTAGCATAGTGGCCAAACTTGTTGTAGTTATAACACCGAACCTTATTGAGGTCTTTCTCCCTTTTCTTCCCCCCTTTACCTTTTCCTTTGATAAGAAGGGCTACATTTTCTTCACTGCTCTGAGTGCCATTCTGGAATGTCCCCTCTTGAGTCTCTTCTTGAACAAAGTCATCCCATAACCTTGTCCAATCAAGAAGTTTCTCTCTGGCAACTACTCCTTGCACAAATGTGTGCCATTTAGCAGTGAACCCATTAAGAGCATATGTAACAAGCTCTTCATCTTCCACTTTCTCACCAGCAGCACCAAGTTCATCTCTAACTTGAGAAATTTTTGTGAGATAAGTGGTTACTGTATCAACATCAGTCATCTTGGTATTCCTCAGTTTTTCTCTGAGAACCATCTTTCTATTCTGATTCTTACTTTGATAAAGAGTACATAAATCTTTTCAAATATCAAAAGCATGTGTCTTACCTGTGACATGAGGTATGACATGATCTTTTATAGAGTCCAAAAAGATTCTCTGTGCTTTGATGTCTTTCTTGTCAAAAATAGTCTTCAAAGCAGCATTTGTGGAAACTGTGATGGTGTTTGAAGCACCAACAATATCCCATAGCCCCAACTCTTTAAACAATATGGTTATGCGCTCTTTCCAAGGGCTAAAATTATTAGACCCATCCAGTCTGTCTTCATATCTCAATCCTGCTGAGGTCATGACTTCAATTGATAAACTTTAACTGACCTTGACTTGAATATTTTCTGTTCTGTATCACACAACTTAACACACCTTCTTCAACATTCACGCTCTGATACCATGAAGAAATTTGATAAACAATCACAAAATCTCACATAGGACTTTTATCAAACACTTGAATGCAAATCTGATTTATAACTTGTTTGAACTTAAAAATTCATGAGATGAATTTATCTGAAAGTCTCAAGTATAAACACCAATGCATTCAACTTCAAACTGAATGAAAATTTGATAACATAGAAATTTAGGGCCAAGCCCAGGGAAAAACCTCACCAGAGGAAAACCCAGAGAAAGAATTTTATTTATGAGAGAAATTAGAAATTCAACAACTCAGAATTTCTACAGCACCAAAATAATTTTAGAAACCCTTATCTGAAAAATTGCATTGAAAAACGTGCCAGAATACTCACAGCCAACCCACACGTGGGAACTATATAGCAGATATCTTGAAATTCGTGTCAAGTACGGACTGTACGGACTCTGCCTGCATTAATTGTAGAAATTTATGTCTCGTAATTCGTGCCTGCCAATCTACCTCGATTTCTGTGCATGTACTATCAGCAATAATGGCTGTATGGTCCAATGAATTTTTGATGTCTTGGGAATTGTGCCTTCAGATTGATGATTAGTCTCTCTCTCATAAATCAGAAATTTCCTTCTTGAAATTTATTTCTTTCTCTCGCTCTCTCTTGTCTTCTTCTTCTTCTGATTAGATGTCTCTCCTTTCCCTAGACATGCTTTTATACTTTATCTCACCCAAAACTACACTAACTAACTCGACCAACTTAATCAAAGGATGAGATTAGCTTTATCTGAGGGCTTTCATTTAATGCACATATTCACTTTATTAAATACATTAAATGCACTTTTTGGGTCCCACAACTTAAACTTACTTTAAGTTTATAAAGCACAAAGTTACTTTAATAATATAAAAAATACACTTTACATTAAAAAGAACACTAGGAAAATACAACTTATGTCCCCCCATGTGACATCAAAATCATGGGGAAGGACCAACTGAGTTATAAAAACTAACAAGTCTAACCTTCTTGGTTATTCAAGGTCCTCAACCCCTTTAAAATCAACTAAGCAAAAGGAAGAGGATTCTTATAAAAAGCAGATGATGGAAATGAAGGAAAGACTAGAAAGAATGGAAGATAAGCATCTAACCCAAATGAAGGAAAAACTTGAGAGAATGGAAGATGAGCATCTAGCCCAAATGAGAGAAATGTAGAACAAGGCTATCAGTATGGAAAGAGCGCAATCACACCCTGCCCCAAGAACATTCCCTCCAAAAGTAAACTGGCAAAGAAAAGCACCCAACCATGAACAAAGGCCTCCTCATCAGCTAGAGTCTGCTAACTTGGTTGGAACTTACACACCTTTTTGTAGGGCATGTGAAGACTTTCATGAGGAATCTACTTGCCATTATGCATGCTATGTTCAAGAGCATGGTTTTCCAGAAGGTTGTGGTCCCAGAGCGTCATCAAGCGAGCCTGAGTACAAAAACAATGTGGGTGATATGCATAATATTCCTAGAGAAAGTTGGAAGGACGAAAAACAGTATAGCCAAAAGTTTGATAACTTGACTAAATGTTACGGTGAAAAGCCTTCAAGAGAATAGGTGAACAACATGCAAAAGTTCAAAGGTGTTACCTACCAGAGGAAAGCAAATGATGGACTTTCCACACAGAATACTCCTAAGGTAACAATTCCAAATGATGCTAATAAGTCAAGTGATTTAAGCTTTGATTTGGGTAATTGGTTGGTTAATACTAAAGTCCTGGTTCCTGTTTTAGAATTGTGTAAAATACATGGACAGAAAGAAAAGCTTTTGAAAATCTTAGATTCCCCAATTGATACAAATCCTTCAACACCTTTGAAGCCTCCCACCCCTAAGAAGGTCACTTTCTCAGACACCTTAGAACAACCTTCAACTGGCCATAACACTGTTTATGCAGATCCTCCTATAATTCTACATACTAGGGACCCAAGGAAAGAAGATCATTCCCCTTTCTATGTATCACTGATGATAGGTGATCTTCTTCTACACAATTGTATGTTAGATTCAGGATCTAGTTCCAGCATCATGAGTAAAAAGGTCATGCAACAACTCAACTTGAGAACTACAAGACCGTACCAGAATGTATGTGCCATGGATTCTAGACCGGTTGAGGTTGAAGGAATGATTGAAAATCATTTGGTTAGGTTGGCTAAGTATCCGGACATCCAGATTTCCATGGACATCTTTGTTATCGATGTATAGGATAAGTGGGGGATGTTGCTTTCTAGGAAGTGGGGTGCCACTTTAAGAGGATCGATCCAAATGGATTGGACTTATGCCATTGGGCCAGCATCTGAGTTTTCTCTTGTCAAGTTATATTCCGAGAAAGAGAAAAGGTACCATGTTGAAAATCCTAGAAAACCATTGAACCAACGTGTGTATAACACTGATGAGCATGGAACCTATCAGGTTAACTCCACCTTTTTGGTCCCTATTCAAGAAGAATTTAAGGATGAAAAAATTGATGAGTTGTAGAGGATGAATTTTGATGGTGCCTACTCAAGAGCTAAGAAAGGTGTTGGGGTTGTAATAACTTCACCTAAGGGTAAGATTTTCAACTTTGCTTTCAGGTTAGAGTTCGAGGCTACCAACAATGTAGCAAAATATGAGGCACTTCTATTGAGTATTGAATTAGCCAAGGACATGGGTATAAAATTGCTAAGCATCAAGGGTGATTCAGATTTGATAGTCCAACAAATCAAAGGCCAATTTGCATGTAAGTGTCAAAGTCTAAAGAAGTATAGGAATGCAATTTGGGACACAATGGAATTCTTTGATGCCTTAAACATAGAAGCAATCCCTAGAGATCATAATAGTGCAACCGATAAGTTAGCAGTTTCAGCATCAACACTTCAACCATCAAAAGAAATGTTAGGAGGTGACTGTCCCCTTGAAATAAATTTTAGACCATCCGTACCTGTTAATGTTGAGCATTGGTAGGTCTTTAAAGATGAAGCAAATCTTAAGATTTATCATCAATATAGATGAGTTCTCAAATTTCAAAGCTAATGAGCAGGAGCAGGGTAAAGAGTATTAGGGAGAAGGCAACCAGTTCGACAATCCTGTGCCACGTGGCTTTGTAGCCTTAGAAAACATCTTTGATAGACAGGATAGAAGGAAGAACAACATTAACCAGATGAAACCAGGAGACTATATTGAAATAAACCTTGGCTCGGAAAATGAGCCTAAAATGATAAAAATAGGAAAATGAACCTTGGAAAAGGAAAGGAATGACTTAATCAATTTAGTAAAAGAATATAGAGATGTGTTTGTTTTTACCTATGATGAATTAAAAGCATATCGGGAGGATGTCTTCCAACACACCATCCCTCTCAAGCCTGAATGTCAAAATGCCAAACCTTTTCGCCAAAAACTTAGGCAAATAAATCCTATGTTGGCCCCTATTGTGAAGGAGTTAGAAAAAATGTTAGCAGTAGGAATCATAGCTCCTACAAGACATTCAACATGGTGTTCCAACTTAGTGGTAGTCTGAAAAAAGAACGAAAGTTTGAGGATATGCATAAACTTTAGAAACTTGAATATTGCTTGTCAAAAGGACAACTATCCTCTTCCCAACATGGAGACCCTCGTCCAACGGACCATTGGATCTAGTATGATGTCCATGCTTGATGGATTTTCAGGATACAATCAGGTTGTTATCCAGGAAGTAGACAGACATAAAACTACATTCACAACCCCTTGGGGTACATTTGAATACCTAAGGATGCCATTTGGCCTTCTTAATGCTGGGGCTACCTTCCAAAGGGCCATGGATTATGCTTTCAAAGAATTAATTGGTAAGATCATAGAAACTTATCAAGATGACTTAAATGTTTTTTCAAAAGAAAGATCCAGCCATGTCAGTCACCTTAAGCAGGTTTTTGAACGATGTAGGAAATATGGTATTTCCTTAAATCCGACCATGTCTGTCCTAGGCATCGATGAAGGGAAACTCCTTGGACATATTATCTCCAAATATTGTGTCAAGATTGACCCTGAAAGGATAGAAGCCATATAGAAAATTCCTCTTCCTAGGAATGTGAAGGCCCTCCAATCTTTCAACAAACATATCAACTTTATTAGAAGATTCATTCCCAATCTGCCGATCTCATGAAACCCATGCAAGCACTACTTAAAAAAGATGCCAAGTTTGTATGGACAAATGAGGGGAAGGAGCCTTTTGCCACCATAAAGGATGCTATCACCAGGTCTCTTGTCTTAGTCAGCCCAGATTATAATAAAGACTTTATGGTTTTCTCCTTTGCATCAGAAGATACTATTGCCAGGCTATTGCTCCAGAAGAACTTCGAAGGGTTCGAGCAACCTATTGCCTTCATGAGTAGAGCTTTACAGAATTCAGAATTAACTATACTATTATGGAAAAGCAAGCCTATGCCTTGGTCAAATCTCTAAAACATTTCAGGACATACATTGGCTATTCAAAGGTCATAGGGTATGTCTCCCGTGTTGTACTAAAAGACATCTTGTCTCAACAGGATTGCTTAGGAATAAGGGGCACATGGGTGTCTAAAATTTAGGAGTATGACTTAGAGATCAAACCAACTAAGTTGATTAAAGGACAGGACTTGGCTAAGATGTTGACTCAAACAAATGAAAAAGCAATAGACATGATTTGTGAAAACACTAGAGCCAAGCCAACCATGACTCCTGCATTACAAGATCTTGAAAACCATTGGTATTCAAATATCATATATTTTCTTCTCCACCTCACCTGCCTGGATCACCTCAAAGGACACAAACGACAGGCACTAAGACTGAAAACTGCTAGATATTGCCTCACTCAAGAGGGTCTGGGTTGGAGGAACCCTGATGGAATCATACTTAGGTGCATAAATGAGCAAGATTCTAGGAGAATTTTGACTGAATTTCACTCAAGATTTTGTGGAGGCCACTTCGTAGCAAATACAACTGCCCATAAAATCCTTCGAGCTAGTTACTATTGGCCAACCATCTTTGCAGATGTGCATAGACATGTTAAGTGTTGCCAGGGGTGTCAACTCTTCACAGGGAAGCAGAAGTTGGCTGCCCTTCCCCTCGCACCTGTAGTAGTCCTTGCTCCCTTCCAACAATGGGGGCTTGATTTCATAGGCAAATTTAAAGACAATTCCAGCAATAGATTTTGTTGAATTCTCACTGCTACGGACTACATCACCAAGTGGGTTGAGGCCATACCCACCAAGACAGCCACATAAAAGGTTGCTATGGACTTCATAGAGGACAGGATAATCACAAGGTTTGGAATTCCTCTCAAGATAACAACGGATAATGCCAAGGCATTCAGCTCCATCGAGATGACATCTTTTTGTCTTAAGTATGGCATTACCCTATCCCATTCATCTGATTATTACCCACAGGGAAACGGACTTGCTGAGTCCACCAATAAAAATCTAATGAACATCCTTAAGAAAATAGTGGGCAACAACAAATGGGCATGGGATAGCAAGATCAAATATGCTCTTTGGGCCGACAGAATCATGAAGAAGAATTCCACAGGAGAGTCTCCTTTCGAGCTAGTATATGGTCTCACAGCCACTTAGCCGGTCAGCATGTAGATTCCTATCTTCAGAATGATAAGTGAATATGGCACTGAGGGAAAAGAGATGGAATAGAGGATTAATCAGATTATAGAATTGGATGAGAGCAGAAGGGCCGCCTTAGAGCAAGTCTTAAGGCATCAAGAGAGTGTGAAGGGAACCTTTGACAAGTCAGCAAAGCCAAGACCTTTCAAAGTTGGGGACACAATCCTTTTATGGGACAAAAGAAGAGAAGTCGGCCAAACATGGAAAGTTTGACAGCCTCTGGAGAGGCCCCTTTATTATATGTGACCTTGCTGGAACAAACTCTTTCATACTCAATACTATGGAAGGAGAAAGGTTACCCCTGACTATGAATGGACAACATTTGAAACTGTTCTACGACATCAACCTTTAAAAAATGACCATGGGGTCATTTTAGGGCTTTTCTAAACCCTCTCTTGTTGTATCTTTATGTACTTCTATTTTTGTATCATATTGTTGTATATTATTTTGTATTATATTTCCTTTACATAATGCTTTGTACTTTATGTTTTATATCTTAGAAAAATGCAAAAAATATTTTTATGTTGGTATATTCTTGGCATTTTATCATGTATATGTGGTCTTACGCACTTTTGTTTCCATGCAAGAAACAAATGTTCTAGGGTTCTCGAACGCTCTTTTTTATTGATGAATCAAACGAGTGCCCGTCCCGCAGTTGGAGCCAGATGTTACAAACTATTTTGTATAATAGTTGAACCTTTCGTTGAGCCGCCAGTTGATGAACATGGTCCATGTTCGTATCCAATGTATCTGAGGTTCAGAACTTTATGCTTAGCCAATTTTGGCTAGTCATTTTTATTTTTGTGCTGAAATGACCATGCCCCATGGGGTTGTTGTAATAAAGTGAGCTAGTAGGGGTTTTGAGCGGCTCGGTCTCCCGAGACTTAATTTTCAACTAAGGTATTCCAGGGAGTTTTTTCCCTTGTCGATTATGCTTTGCCTTTAGCCAAGTATAATCAATGAGTTTTTTCTTTTGCTTCCTCCAACGCTGGAATGCCCGATTTTGAAATTTTGGCCTTGGGGGTTATTAAAGTTCAACTGTTGAATATGAATCTACTAGACTTTAGTTGTATGCTCTATGGTCATTTCCTAGGCCCCGGGATGCATTAAAACATTGTCCAAATTTTTTTTCCCGAATGTGCAGAACTTTTTTTTATTTTTTTATTTTTGACTATAGAGATAATTAAAATTTTCAATTAATTAAACCATTTTTACTATGGTTTAATTGAAAATTTTCAATTTGTAATAATTAAGTGATTCGAGGGGTGTTTTTGGCAAATAAAGACTTGTTTTCTAAGCCAAAACACTCATTTAACACTTAGACACACTTATCCTAAGTTTTAGACTATCATTTGGCCTTGTACTTAATATTTTTTCAAAAAACCCAATAAATGAGAAATATTAATTAAAATAATAAAAAATATTAAATTGGAGAAAACAAAAAATATCCAAAAAAGACCAAATTTGATTTGATAAAGGGCTAATTAGCTCGGCACAGATTATCCGAGGAGATTCCAATCATCATCAATCAGAGTCGGGTCAATATCGGAGTGCAACAGTTAACTCTCCCTCAGGATTTGCGCTTCTCTTCCTCATGTGGGCGAATTGCTTCTTGTGGATGCTTGTGGTTGGCCAGGTGATAAGATCGAGGAGGATTGAGGCCACCTCAAGCCCCCTCATTACTCCACAACTCAGTTACAACTCAGTCAGGCATCAGTTCAACTCCGAATCAATTGCTAGAGCTTTAGTCTGATTTAGGGTTTTAGCTTCTCTTTTTTTGTATAAAAGCGGGTCTCTTGTTCCCTTTTTGATATGGAGAATTTGCAAGAGAACTCTGCCCAATTTGTAACTCATATTTGTTTAATGGAATAAAAGTGACTTTGGAGGTCCATGCGTGGGTTCTTTGTGTTCATGATTTTCATCTTGTGAGGTGATACCTTTCTTACTCTCTTTCTTTGGTAAATATATGATCATTGCTAGCTTAGGAAGGCTATCAATCTAGCATGATAGGATATCCATTTATCGTTTTAATTTGGTTATTTATGCAAGATCAATTGAATATCTGAATTGAACAGGAAGTAGTTAGTTATACCATTGTTTTTCACACGTTTATTTGGTTAAGCGTTCTAGCACTTGATCTTGTTTGTTGTTGTTTGAGTGTTGTGTTTCAGGGATCATCGAAGGAGGCACTAAAGCTCAACCATTTTTTCATACAAGAGTTTTTAATCTAACATTTTCACCATGCAGGGTCTACAAAGTGCTTACTTCCAACTCAAGAAACACGGCTAAAAGGGGCTCTTTCTCATCCTTCATAATCAAAATTTAAAACTTTCCTTGGTTGCGAGATCCACTTTTTCCTTCCTCTTTCCGCTTTCTACCTTGCCTCTTTTTCTTCACTCTTTTACCTTTCTTGCTTCTCTTTCCTTCTTCCTTACTTTTTCTCTTTGTTTTACCTCTCTTTGTCCTGTTTGTTTCACATCTTCTTTGCTCTTTTTTCTTACCTCTTCGCTACCCTCTTTCCTTCAATTTTTGCAGCCAACTTTCCTCTTGTTGGCTGCCTTCTTTTTCCTTTTGTTTGCAGCCATCTTTCTCTCTGTTCGGCTGTCTCTTTTCTTCATTTCATGCAGCCATCTCACTCTTTTGTTGGTTTCCCCATTTCTTAATCATTTTCAGCCTTTTTTCTCTATTTGCTGCATGTAATTTTTTCCTAGTTTTACTTCAAAAAAGACTCAAAAAATTGCATTTAAAATATTTGTTTTGCACTTAGATTAGTCTTATTTTTGTATTTATATTTACTTGGTTTTCATTTAACAAATAATGGGTGCATGAGTGTTTGTCTTTGTTACCACATATATAGTAGCCGGGCTACCTTGTTCTATTTTTCAGATTCGGTACATTTTTCAGCCAGCGCCCCTACATATGAGATGTTGAGATGAGCATTTATGATGGATCATTATTTGTTTGATGGACTATAGTACTCTCCCATGCCAGGACTGAGTCTCAGGACACTTCGATTTGAGGACTGATGTAGCCATTTAGTCATGTACAGAGCAGTTAGCAGTGCCCAGATTTGCATCAGTGTTTTCTCATTGGACAGATGTTGGTTCAGATGGATTATTTGCATGATTATGACTCAGCTATTATTATTTTGTGTTATGGTTATCATTGCTCTTATACTCATTTTTGTGACATGTATTAGCATTTAGTATCATGATCTGGTAGTCATAAATCTGTGGACTTGGATGTATTTATATTATGTATTGATGTCCCTACTTAGGTCTGGAAGTTTTTGATCTATACTCATTGGTTTTACCCTCCCTAGGGAGAATAGAGGTAGTTATTCCCACCATACTTTGGTTTGCTAGTGTTGGTTTCATTATTCATTATCTCCACTCATCCATTACCTCCTAGTTGTGTTTTAACCCGACTTCCTATTTGACTTGTGGCATGGAGGACCTTTCCCCGCTAGAGCCTTTGTCGGACAAACCTCCTTGTTTATTTGTGTCTCGACTCTGAGTTGCCTAGGTTGTGTTTGCTTACCTGAAACAAGTAGTGCTGCCATCAATACAATGAATTTGGAAATAAAATGAATATCTATAAAAAAGCCCATTCATGAAAAGTAGTGTTTTTAAACATACATGAATGCAAGGCTAGCCTAATGAAATTGGTTCTGAAAAACTATTGCAATGAAATATCTTAAACATTCATGAAAAGTAGTGTTTTTCAACATACATAAATGCATAAAGCCTAAATGATAAAAGTCCGTATAAAAAATACGAAGACAAAGGCTATGGAAAATCAAAGGCCCAAAAAGCAATGGTTCCTAAAAGTTATATCTAAAGATTGTTGGCCTTACTTGTATTGAGTTGGATTGTGAGCATTTGTCAAGGTGAGTAAGCACCTCTGAAGTAGTTCACCCATTTGTGAGACACTGCCATCTCCTTTGTTGTTGTTTGTCTGGCATATGGCTATAGTGAGTATTCCTTTCCATATCCAAAGTGTCATAGTGTTGAGTTGGTGGTCATCCTTTGACCTAGCCTTGTAAATCTTAGCCTTCACCTTTCACTAGCAAATTGACTACAACTATGAAGTGAGTATAGTCTTGAAAGTCTGATTTGAGTTATAATAAATAAAACCCTATATATGTATTTGGTTGATGTACTGCCAGTGAGGTGATTGCTACTTGTTATGATTGTTACTTAAGTGATTTGTAGAGCATGTCTTAGCCTTTTAACACTTGCAGCAGATGGATGTTAGCCTGAGTTATATTATTGGTATCTGGTCATTTACAGGTTATTATTTTGTCTATTGGATATTGTAGATGATCAGGCAGAGACCCGGAATGGGTATGAGTATATACCTTAGATGGATTTGGACTCTCTGAGTCTAGTGAGAGAACTTGTTTTCAGTTTCGGGCACCTACAGAGATGATTAGACTCATTTTACCCTTCTGGAGCAGTTTTGCTTCACTAGAAGTAATGTCTAAGCAGGTAGATGATCTTATTGTAACTCCTAGGGCGTTGTATGGGGCATAGGGGGTCTAACCACTAGATTGTACCATAGTACCCCCCTCCCAGAGAGCTTGGTGGGCTCAGTTAGATAATGCAGGCACCCTAGGAGGCTGTTTTGGCAGGTTCATGTTTCCTGAGGTAGATTAAAAAAAATTAAATGGCTACTGAAGAATTCGATTTGGGCTACTGAGTCAAGGAGATGGCATGGGATGAGTCATGATGATGAGTGTGATGTCCTCCACACCTTCTCCAGCAGTTGCAGTACTTGATTGGGCCCACACCTATTTTTTCGAGCATTTTATATTATTTTCTGGAGCTTTTGGGAGGCTCACGATTTCCTCTAGGAGGCACAATTTCACAGTTTAAAAAATATATTATTTTTATTGTGCCATGGGGACACCCAGAGGGAGTTAGTTAACACTCCATGGACCCACCATGTGCTTCATTTATTTCTTGTTGAGTGGGGTCCCCTCTCTTTGGGTGATTTAGTCCACTTTTATATTATATTGTTATATTGATCGATGTATTGTATGTTGAGCTCATCTCAAGCATTGATTAGACATTTGTATCTTTTAATCTTAGCCACTCATTTGAAAAGTGGTTAGGATTTTGGTTCTCTCGTTCCTATTTAAAGGAGAGCTTCTCATTTGTAAGGGGTCTTTGGCTCTTGGATCTGAATAATAGAAAAACTTTTCTTGTGGAAATTCTTGGATCTCCTTTGCATCTGGTGTTCTTAGATGGTGATTGGAAAGTCTTTTGCTTACTAGCATGTGGGAAATTGTTGTGAGATCTATATATTTTTTTGGGAAATCTTTGTCTTGTCTACAGGAGGGCGACTTCAGCTTGGGCGTTTTTGCAGGGGGACCTCAACTCGCTTGGATTAACTTCGTTTTTATCAGGGAGTTTTCATCAGTGTCATTGTGATCTATGACTTCTTGCCATTTTTCTGTAGCATCTAGATTTTTTCTCATGTTGCAGCAAATCTGATATGGTTGACGTTTGTTGTGCAGGAGAGAGGGGCATTGACTCCTTGGGGAAAAACGTTGGACATAGAACTCGCTCAAAGCTTCTCAAATTGATCGGGATTGCAGGGATCATCATCATCAAGGCATCTACAAAGTTTTATAGGTAAGATCTACAGGTTAGTCCCTTTCTTCCAGAGTTCAATCCATTGGCACCTGCTTTTCTTCATTTTACACTAAAACTTTCATAATAATAAAAAACCAAAAATACTAAAAAATAGACCGCTTGATCTCTAGACAAACCACTGTTGGGTTTTGTAGATCGGGTCATCCCCTTTCCAAATCACCCTCAACGCTGATCTGAAAGTGGCTGGTTTGCCCTAGATCTGAGAAACTGTCCTCTCAAACCCTAGCTTTGTCCATCATTTTTCTGACTTTTTTCGTGATTTGATTTTTTCCGCAAAATACCTAGTTGGGTTTGTAGATCGGGGCATCCTCTCACCAAATCTCCTTCAACGCTAAGCTAGAAGTGGGCAGGTTTTCCTAGATCTGAGAAATTGACCTCCCAAACCCTAGCGCTAGCCATCTTGCTGTTGGTTTTTTCTGTGATCTGACTTTTCCAACCAAATTCCTTTTTGGGTTTGTAGATCGGGGTATTTCGCAGGTGGGTCTCCTCCAATGCTGAGCAAATAGTGACTCCATTGCCCTAGATCTGATAGGCACTGATCTCCAACCTTAGGGCGACCCCTTCTTTGGCCTCTTTTTCCTGTAATCTGATTTTTCCTGGTGACTCGGGTACTTTGACATTGTCATACCTTTCATCGAGTCTATTCGTCGGTACTAGATAGCCCCAATCCTGTCCTTGCTTTCCCTGCATTGGTCACGTTTTCCAAAGTAGCGGTTATCTTCACCTATTGCTAGTACCTCAACTCCAGATCTAGTATTTACTTCATAGGTCACCTGTGTCCCAACCTTGGATCAAGTCTCACACTTCCCAAGCCCTAATCCAAAGCCTTGGCTCACCTAATGACATCATCCATAGATCTAGGGCTTCCATTACCTTACACCTTACATACCTCAAGTCCATTTGATCTGATCTAGTGTCTAGGCTTGATCTCTCTTGTCGGGAGTAGATCTGGGTCTCTCCCTTTGTTGTCTTGGGCTAAGATAACATAAAGCTAAGACTGCCTCGATTGGCATGACAACCATCCATTTGAGAGTCGAGGCAATCGTGGTGCCACCTCCTTAGTTGCTTGTCCCTCTACCATCCATCCTGGATCCACCTCACATAGGCAATTACAAGGTTGGTGATAACATTTTGGCGCCATTGTCGGGGAGGTAGAGGCCTACCTTGGTTCAACATACCTCACCTCTCCTACGACATTATCCGTTGGTGAACACGACAATTCGTTGACCTTGCGACTCCACTGAGAAGTGAACCCATCACATAAATCATAATGAATTCAGATATATTTATCAGATGCATGAAGGAATTAAATGAAAGCATAAATGAACTTGAAAGGCAAATAGACGAGAGGGATAAATGGAGGTCAGATTCTTGGTATGAAGATGATCTTGACCAGGATTATGGGTATGAATCTAGTTATCACAATCCTTATGATACCCACCAATTCCCTTACCTGCATTATAAAGAATGCCTAACCATCTCTAGTGAGCCGATGAGAAAGTATCAAACCCAATCAAAGCTTTATAGCCAAGTAACCAGAGCTGTTAAAAAGCAAGACAAACAGTCTCCTTTTGACTTTTATGAAATACCATGGGCACCTCATCCTATGCCAAACGATTACATTAGGAGGCTGCCCCAGTTTAGTGGAAATAATGATATATCTATTGAAAGTCATTTGGATATTTTCTGGGATTACATGGAAATTAGAGGTGCAGACAATGAAGATGTTTATATGCGAGCCTTAGGAGAATCCTTTCGAGGGGATGTTCAACTATGGTTTGATCATTTAGCACCAGAATCCATCACTGGGTATGACATGTTCACAGATTTGTTAATAGATAAGTGGGGTAGGAACACTGATAATTCTTTAAGAGTGTGAATCTAGCAATGATTGTAATCAGTATATTGACAATTTGCTTTCTCAATTGGATCATTCCTCTCCTGAAATGTTCCAAATTATGAGTGTGCCTGCAATCCATAAGAATGTTATAAAGTACTTTGAGGATACTGTTTCAAAACCTCATGCTGAAACTAAGAGGGATGTCAATCAAATCATACGAGATACTCTGTTATCATTACCTGAAGTAGTCACAGAGCAAATCTTGGATTTCATCTGTGGAAGGGAACCTAACAATCACCATTAGGAAACATCTATAGTTGAGCCTTCCATTTGTGAGTACATTAAAGAGCCTTTAGAAGAGCAACTCCATAGTCTTTGCCTAATTGATGATAATTTGAGTCAGTATTCAAGCCATCTGAATCTGGATTCAGACTTTGATGAAATTAATCAAACTTCTATTGAAGAGCAATCTTGTGGTCATATTGTGATTGAAGAGCACACATGTAAGAGAGATAGGGAAACTGAAACCGAACATATTGATGTTTTTCCTCATCTAGAGCTTAAAGAAGAACAACCACATGATGATACGGTTGTAAGTGAACTTGATCAAGAACATTGCACGGAGGATCCTTGTCCAAATAGTATCGATAAAATCCTTCATCCAATCCTTAATCAGAATATGTTGGTTCAATGTGTGGATATTGACCTTGTTTCAAATCTTGAAATCACTCCTAGAATTGATTTGAAAGCTCTTTCCTCTCATCAAATTTTGAGATCAATTATTCCAAGTTGGGGAGAAAATTTTCAATCCACCCTCTCGTCCCAACTTTTTGAGTCTTCTTGTATGAGTTTGTCTTTCAATCAAGTTGTTACTTTCAAAATCTTTAATCAGGAGTTTAAGCATTATCACGTAATTGGGGAAAAGACACTTCATGTCTCTTCTCAGTCATCCGTAATGAATAAATTTTTTCAGTTGGTAAATCTGTATTATGGATGGATGAAGGTGTATAAAGATCAATTTCATCTTTTCTCCATTTTTAAGCAACAAATGGGCTTGATCTCATTCAGAGTTTCATTACATTACAACTTGTTCCCATTTGATTCTCCCATTTCTTTTGGAGTGAATAGAATTGAATGTCCTAGTAGGGTAGAGGAGGAAACAAAGAATTGTTTGGAGTGGATGAGTCATGAATCATATTGTCTTCTTCCATCAAGAACAAACTTGCATACCTTTTATGGTCCTATCAGCATCTTGATAGATGAGTTTTTAGAAAGTCAATCTCATCCCTGGCATGATTTCATTTCTCTTTATCCATATCTTTCTTCGATTTTCAAACAACAAGTTATAATGGCTTCAATTTTCATTCACATTACTTACAAACCATCTTCGATTTGTTGTATCATTAACTGTAAAGAAATCTCAATAGATTCGTTCAGCAAGTGGTTGCATTGGATTTATGATTTTACCTAACACTTGTTCAAACTAGTTAGGGTAGAGTAGTTAGGACCTGACTAAGCCTTTTTAGGCAATAGTATAGCTTAGAGTCTTGCATCTTTGCCTGAAGCTTGCCTTTGAAGCTCTTAGTATAGTTTTTGAGTGATGTTTCTTCTTCTTGCACAATAAAAAATCAAACTTTCCTTAAAAGTTATGGTTATAGATTAGATTTATTTTCTGCTTTTCCATTTCATGCATTTTTATTTTTAGTACTTTATTTTATCCACATATTGTTCTGACGATTGGTCTATGAGTTTGGTATAGCTCTAGACATGTTGCAGGTAGCCGACGACATTTTGGTAGCAGTTGCAGAGCTGGAAGGATTGATCAAGGATGTTAGTAGTAGAGTGCGAGGACCAGAGATTCTGAGGTTCTCAAGCGCTCTATTCAGCAGACCACTTGTCCCAGCTGGAGCCAGATGTTATCACATATATAGTAGCCAGGCTACCATATTCTATTTTTCAGATTCGATACATTTTTCAGCCAGCTCCCGTCAATATGAGATGTTGAGATGAGCATTTATGATGGATCATTATTTTTTTGATGAACTATAGTACTCTCCCATGCTAGGACTGAGTCTCAGGACACTCAGATTTGAGGACTGATGTAGCCATTTAGTCATGTACAGAGCAGTTAGCAGTGCCCAGATTTGCATCAGTGTTTTCTCATTGTACAGATGTTGGTTCAGATGGATTATTTGCATGATTACGACTCAGCTATTATTATATTGTGTTATGGTTATCATTGCTCTTATACTCATTTTTGTGACATGTATTAGCATTTAGTATCATGATTTGGCGGTCATAAATATGTGGACTTGGATATATTTATATTATGTATTGATGTCCCTACTCAGGTCTAGAAGTTCTTGATCTATACTCATTGGTTTTACCCTCCCTAGGGAGAATAGAGGTAGTCAGTCCCACCATACTTTGGCTTGCTAGTGCTGGTTTCATTATTCATTGTCTCCACTCATCCATTACCTCTCAGTTGTGTTCTAACTCGACTTCCTACTTGACTTGTGGCATGGAGGACCTTTCCCTGCTAGAGCCTTTGTTGGACAAACCTCCCTATTTATTTATGTCTCCGCTTTGAGTTGCCTAGGTTGTGTTTGCTTACCTGAAACAAGTAGCGCTACCATCAATACAATGAATTTGGAAATAAAATGAATATCTATAAAAAAGCCCATTCATGAAAAGTAGTGTTTTTAAACATACATGAATGCAAGGCTAGCCCAATGAAATTGGCTCTGAAAAAGTATTGCAATGAAATATCTTAAACATTCATGAAAAGTAGTGTTTTTCAACACACATGAATGCATAAAGCCTAAATGATAAAAGTCCGTATAAAAAATACGAAGACAAAGGCTATGGAAAATCAAAGGCCCAAAAAGCAATGGTTCCTAAAAGTTATATCTAAAGATTGTTGGCCTTACTTGTATTGAGTTGGATTGTGAGCATTTGTCAAGGTGAGTAAGCACTTCTGAAGTAGTTCACCCATTTGTGAGACATTGCCATCCCCTTTGTTGTTGTTTGTCCGGCATATGGCTATAGTGAGTATTCCCTTTCCATATCCAAAGTGTCACAATGTTGAGTTGGTGGTCATCCTTTTGACCTAGCCTTGTAAATCTTAGCCTTCACCCTTCACTAGCAAATTGACTGCAACTATGAAGTGAGTATAGTCTTGAAAGGCTGATCTGAAGTATAATAAATAAAACCCTATATATGTATTTGGTTGATGTACCGCGAGTGAGGTGATTGCTACTTGTTATGATTGTTACTTAAATGATTTGTAGAGCATGTCTTAGCCTTTTAACACTTGCAGCAGATGGATGTCAGCTTGAGTTATATTATTGGTATCTGGTCATTTACAGGTTATTATTTTGTCTATTGGATATTGTAGATGATCAGGCAGAGACCTGGAATGGGTATGAGTATATGCCTTAGATGGATTTGGACTCTCTGAGTCTAGTGAGACAGCTTGTTTTCAGTTCTGGGCACCTACAGAGATGATCACGCTCATTTTACCCTTCTGGTGCAGTTTTGCTTCACTAGAAGTCATGTCTGACCAAGGATATGATCTTATTGGATCTCCTAGGGCGATGTATGGGGCATAGGGGGTCTAGCCACTTGATTATGCCATAGTATCCCCCTCCCAGAGAGCTTGGTGGGCTCAGTTGGATAACGCAGGCACCCTAGGAGGCTATTTTGGCAGGTTCACGTTTCTCAAGGCAGATTAAAAAATAATTAAATGGCTACTGAAGAATTCGATTTGGGATATTGAGGCAAGGAAATGGCATGGGATGAGTCATGATGATGAGAGTGATGTCCTCCACACCTTCTCCAACAATTGCAGCACCTGATTGGGCCCACACCTATTTTTTCAGGCATTTTATATTATTTTTTGGAGCTTTTGGGAGGCTCACGATTTCCTCAAGGAGGCACAATTTCACAGTTTAAAAAATATATTATTTTTATTGTGCCATGGGGACACCCAGAGGGAGTTAGTTAACACTCCATGGACCCACCATGTGCTTCATTTATTTCTTGTTGAGTGGGGTCCCCTTTCTTTGCGTGATTTAGTCCATTTTTATATTATATTGTTATATTGATCTATGTATTGTATGTTGAGCTCATCTCAACCTTTGATTAGACATTTGTATCTTTTAATCTTAGCCACTCATTTGAAAAGTGGTTAGGATTTTGGTTCTCTCGTTCCTATTTAAAGGAGAGAGATTCTTATTTGTAAGGGGTCTTTGGCTCTTGGATCTGAATAATTGAAAAACTTTTCTTGTGGAAATTCTTGGATCTCCTTTACATCTAGTGTTCTTAGATGGTGATTGAAAAGTCTTTTTCTTCCTAGCATGTGGGAAATTGTTGTGAGATTTATATATTTTTTTGGGAAATCTTTGTCTTGTCTACAGGAGGGCGACTTCAGCTTGGGCGTTTTTGCAGGGGGACCTCAACTTGCTTGGATTGAGTTTGTTTTTATTAGGGGGTTTTCATTAGTGTCATTGTGATCTATGACGACTTCTTGCCATTTTTTTGTAGCATCTAATTTTTTTCTCATGTTGCAGCAAATCTGATATGGTTGACGTTTGTTGTGCAGGAGAGAGGGCGCATTGACTCCTTGGGGCAAAATGTTGGACATAGAACTCGCTCAAAGCTTCTCAAATTGATTGAGATTGCAGGGATCATCATCATCAAGGCATCTACAAGGTTTTCCAGGTAAGATCTACAGGTTAGTCCCTTTCTTCCAGATCTCAATCCATTGGCACCTGCTTTTCTTCATTTTACACTGAAAATTTCATAATAATAAAAAACCAAAAATACTAAAAAATAGACCGCTCGATCTTTGGACAAATCACTGCTAGGTTTTGTAGATCGGGTCATCCCCTTCCCAAATCACCCTCAACGCTGATCTGAAACTATCTGGTTTGCCCTAGATGTGAGAAACTGTCCTCTCAAACCCTGGCGCTGTCCATCATTTTTCTGACTTTTTTTGTGATTTGATTTTTCCGGCAAAATACCTTGTTGGGTTTGTAGATCGGGGCATCCTCTCACCAAATCTCCTTCAACAATGAGCTAGAAGTGGACAAGTTGTCCTAGATCTGAGAAATTGACCTCCCAAACCCTAGCGCTAGCCATCTTGCTGCTGGTTTTTTTCATGATTTGACTTTTTCGGCCAAATACCTTTTTTGGGTTTGTAGATCGGGGTATTTCCCAGGTGGGTCTCCTCCAACGCTGAGCAAATAGGGACTCCATTGCCCTAGATTTGACATGCACTGATCTCCAACCCTAGCGCTACCCCCTCTTTGGCCTCTTTTTCCTGTAATCTGATTTTTCTTGGTGACTCGAGTGCTTTGACATTGTCATACCTTTCATCGAGACTATCCGTCGGTACTAGATATCTGTCCTTGCCCTCCCTACATTGGTCACGTTTCCCAAGGAAGCGGATATCTTGACCTATTGCTAGTACCTCAACCCCAGATCTAGTATTTACTTCATAGGTCACCTGTGTCCCAACCTTGGATCAAGTCTCACACTTCCTAGGCCCTAATCCAAAGCCTTAGCTCACCTAGTGACATCATCCATAGATCTAGGGTTTCCATTACCTTACACATTACGTACCTCAAGTCCATTTGATTTGTTCTAGTGTCTAGGTTTGATTTCTCCTGTTGGAAGTAGATCTTGGTCTCCCCCTTTGTTGTTTTGGGCTAAGTTAACATAAAGCGAAAACTGCCTCGATTGGTGTGACAACCATCCATTTGGGAGTTGAGGCAATCTTGGTTCCACCTCCTTAGTTGCTTGTCCCTTTACCATCCATCTAGGATCCACCTCACATAGGCAACTACAAGGTTGGGGATAACAGTCTCTTTTGCTGATACCGAAGAGTAGGCCAATTGAAGACAAGTCCAAGGACTTGAGGAGATTGAAGACAAAGTGCAAAAACTAAGAAGAACTACTAAATCACATCCTTTGTAAAAGCCATCAAGGCTTCCTTATTTTGTAAGCTTTCTTCTCAAGGGTTAAATTCCCAAACATTGTAAATCATTAATAAAAAGGCTAGTGGGGTCAACCCTCCCACGTTTTTCCTACTTCCCCTATTTGAGGGAAGTGTGTCTTGTGTCACTTTATAGCTTAGTTTGTATTTTTACTAATTGCTAGATTAGACTTCATCATTTGCATGATATCTATTTAATGTTTATCTTGCTCCTTGATTAATAAATCATAAAAAGAACCTAAAGTCTCTTGAACTTGTCATAAGACGAGTCAAGAGCACTCTCTATCAGAGAGCATTGTTGCATTGCATTCTCATTGTAGATTAGATAAGACTCTTGAATTTCACCATAAGGTGGATCAAGAGCACTCTCTGTCGGAGAGATTTGTTTGTTAATAAAATTTGCAACTCACATCCTCCCATAAAATTGGAATTTACTATTTTTACAGTGTGTATTTTCTACCCGATCGGGATACCCAGAAGCACTGTAACTGTTTAATTCACAGATCTAATTCCAAGTACAATCATAATAAAATTTACCACCCCATAACCAACGAATCGGTGTTGAACGCAATAATATTCTAAGTGGGCAAATTCTTACTGTGGGAGCTGGGTAGCCCTCCTCGTTTGCAGTGGCTGGAAAGTTATTGAATGCCTTGCTGCAAACCGGATGGTCCAACATGTCTTCAAACGGAACCACTTAAAGTATTTCCGGTTAGGTTTCCAGTACCTTGCGTATTGGTTGGAAATTCCCCTCACCTAATAAACAAGATCATCTTAAAAATACACAATAAAATTGACCAAGAGCATTTGCAAAATGTTCTCACGAATATCATCAAGACTTGTATCTCAGCATCCCCAGCACTATTTGACTCCATTTTTTGGCACTGGATTTTAAATTTTCCGCATAATCTGATTCATACCATTTGTCTTGTTTAGTTTAAATTATTCATGTTGTGGATGCTTTAATTTCAGTCTTCTTATGCAATTTGTCTCGTGTTTTGCAAATAGCGACTTGGATTGCTTATTTTATTATTGTGTATCTCAGAAAAACTCCTAAACAACACTAATTCACATCTTCACTCAAACCTTTTAAAAAACAAGAGCCTTAGACAACTCGTTTTTAGGGACTACCCCCCTTGGCTTCGTTAGGAGTTAGCCTAAACGGAGGAGCTGGGATCAGGTGACAGCACCTGGCTCTTTGCTTGCCCCCAGGGCCACACCTTTCCCACATGGGAGACAACAGTCTAAAAGATTTCTGTTGACGGTGTGCATTTGGCGGACAACAGATCCTTCTCGGTTCTTGATAAAACCAGGTTTAAGATGGATCTATTCTCGTGTGTTATCTAAAACTTTATTGTTGGAAATTAATTCCAAAGCATACAAACTATCTTAGGATTTGTGTTCTTTTGTTCATTTCAATTGTTTGTGCATGCCACCCTCAGGGTCCATTTCTATGTCAACTCAAATGTTACATCTTATTAGTAAACATCTTGAGATTCCTTGTGAAGTCATTTCTGTACCAGATGATATCAAAAAAAGTTCCTCGGGATTTCAACCCTTTTTGTGTTATGAAGGTACTAATCAATTAGGGAATACAGATATTACTATATAAGATCTGCATGGGAAATTTTTTTATAGAAAATATTTAGGGTTTATACATTTCTTCAAAAATATGAAAAAAAAAGAGTTGTCAAAATTTAGAAAACAAAAAATATAAATAAGCAGATTTAAATATTTTAAACTATAATGTTAATTTCAATCTAATATCAATAATATTATAAAAAACATATAACACTAAAATTTAATTAAAGAGCTCATAATATTAATGATTAAGGCTGTAAAAATGACATGATATTTTTACATGATAATAATATTATGAATCATGATATTGGATTATATAATGTAATGCATTATTATATAATAATAACCTAATTTTTTTTTTGTAAGTACTCACGGGGGATTTGAACTCATGACCTTCTATTTACAACTTCTCATCTCAATTACTCATTACCAATTACTCTAACTCCATGGGAAATAACCTAATAATTTTAGTAGAAACGTGAGGAATATATTATTGTTAGGGAAATATATATATTTGACAGAAACTATAAAAGATTGTATCAAAAAAAAGCTGCGGCTGAACTGGGCAGCTTGATAATACAATTTTTAGGGGTAAAAAGAGCAATGGATGTTGCTTTTGCGGACGAAAAAGATAAATAAGTTAATTATTATATACCTTGATGACATTACAGCCTACTCAAGTTCTGTGAGGAACATCTGAAGCATCTGCAACAAGTCTTCAGGAAATGCCAAAAGTCTGGAAAACCTTTAAATAAACCCGAAAAAAGAATTCTTTGCTATGACTGAAGGGAAATTGTTGGGTCACATTGTTTTCTTCTTGCAGAGCTTTCCTTCTCTTGTCAAAGAGATGGGCCAATGATTTTTCCTATTATAACTCTTTTTTAACTGTTTCTTGAGTACATGAATAAATTCTAGCAAATTGCTTGTAGAGAAAAATGCAGAAACAATACATAATTATCGCTGTAGATGAGTTCTTCCCCCTTAAACATGGTAGAGTCCAGAGTTAACTTATGTTCCAAGAAGATATTTGATGCTGCCTCTTTTTCTCTTCTTTCTTGGCTTGATTTCCTTCTCCTTGTTAGCGGAGGGGAGGGACAGGAACCTTTCCTCAGAATTTTAGCAAAAGTGATTTAGGTGATTCAGGAGGTTCATGTTCTCCCTCTTCCATCACCATGTCCTCCTCATCCTCCTCTCTGTCCTCTGAATCTTCTATGGTTGCCTCCTCTTTCCCCTTTTCTTCCTGTGCTTCCTGTTCCAGACTAGTTGCCCTTCTTGCATCCAACAGTACCTCTTCTGCATTCTTTGATGCTATAGTCTCTGGTTCCACCTGGGCCTCAGGGGATACTTCTCTAGAATCTAATGGAGTCCATGATGGGTTTACCTCAACCCCTTCCTTTTCCACTTGCTCTCGATGTTCAAAAACCTCATATCTGTTTGTGGAAGGCATGGACAGATCTGACTGAGATCTTTGGATGACTGTGGCCCTTTGGACTGCTGATTCATATGCCTTCTGGATACATGCTTGAAAGAATCTGGTTTTGTTTTCTTGGTTGGAATTGGAGATTACTTGGAGAGGTGCTGGATTTCTGGAGTTCTAGGGCAGCTCGTTGTGAAGTGTCCATATTTGTGACAATAATTGCAGTGGAAAGGAATCTGCTTGTAGTTTAGGGCTTGCAGACGGCTCCAGCCCTTCATATTGAGTTGCACTGCCTTCAGAAGGCCCTTCTCCAGATCTATTTCCACACACATTCTAGCACAGGAATAGTTACCTCCTTTTGGCTCAGCTCAGTCAATAAAATGACCCTGCTTGTTTCTAATGTCTTTGAGAGTGGATTCATCCCAAAAGATTATGGGGAGGTATGGCAGCTTGACCCACTCAGGGGCTACAGAGATCTCCATATCTGGATCAAATCCTAGGGTCCAATGGGTGAGGAACATTCCCTTGGAACCCGTGAGATCTGAAGCTCAGGTCTCTCTCCTCCTTGCTATGAAATAAAAACAAAAAAAACCTCAACCACAAGCAACATCAAATACATTACCTTGACTCTTGGGAGCCTAATTCTACAGAATCCATGCTTGAACTGCTAGAGGACTAGGCCAAAGGCCTATAAACTTTCCTATTAGAGTTCACTCATGCATAATAAGGGCTTTTCTCTTTGCCTTTGAAGACGAAATGCCTAGCTTGGGAATGGCTTCTGCCCTCTTTACGAACCAGTTCTGCATTGGGTACTTCACATTGGTTGACTTTGAGGTTCTGAGTAAAGAAAGGAACACCTCTGCCTTAGATATAGAAGGATCATCCATACTGAAAACGCCAAGGGAATCTCAACCTCGGCTTCTTCAGGCTGCAGTAGAAAATGAGGTGGACAACTTTGGCTACCAAAGACGGTGGCGATTGCAGGCTTCATTTAGGGTAAACCCTAGCCATTGGGGGTGTTGATTTTTCTATTTCCATATCTGATAATTATTTCCTTAAGATTCCAAAAAAAAATTTCATGCCACTGTTATCATAGAATAATTACACACTGAAAATTTAAACTGAAAATGCAGTGGAAACAATAAGAGCATAGAAAGATGGCCATGCACGGTAGACACAATATTTTTTATCCTAGGAAACCCAAACTCGGGAGAGAACCCAGCAACCTTTCTTAAGAAGAAATTTTCAATATTACAAGTACAAAGTCATCATGAAGAAAAATCAACAAGAGGAACCCCAAAATACTTATCTTTTATTTGCACCCTTCTTCATGAGGGAACCCTAGCCACATATGCGATTCCTTGAACTTGCGCTATAGAGGAGAGAGGAAACTTGGATGATGAAAAATGAAATGTTTGAGCTCTTAATTATACACGTCCAAGTTAACTTTAATTTTCATTTGTAGGGCCGACCTTTACTTTTGACTTCTAGTATTTTCCGGGGCATCTTCAATGATTCAATGGTCTTTGGCTTGTCTCCTAGAAATTTCTTTTTCACTAGAAAGGTTGTCGATGAGACTTGTTGATGATGATCATCTCCTCACATGCACGTATTAATATAGAGCTCTAATATTGAATAGACCCACTAAGAAGCCCTGGACACTTCTTAGAGTCTACGTCAATTCAGCATTAGACTAGACTTGTAAACAGGTCAAACTCGCTCATATATAAAATAGATCACTATGTCCTGGAGCAAGCAATGTGAGAGCATCTCGAGCCTTTTCACTCCTAGTCAAATCAGCATGACTAATAGGAGAAAGATTGCGCTTTGGCCATTCACCACTAGCCAAGTCAACATGCCCTATGAGTGAATGTATCATTCCCCCTTGGTCAAATCAGCTTGACCAATATGGGAGAATGTCTGCTCGATGTTGCTAACTGGAGAAACATTAACAGGGGGAAGGCCTTGTGCTTCTCCGAAACTCCACTGCCATCCAATAGGGAAAATATTATATTAGATACAATCTCATATTAAGATACGATGGAAGGTATTTATGTCGTAGACACAATTCCAAGCATGTGAAAGGGGTTTTGTGAAGCACTAGTAGTGAGATTTTTTATTTTTGCATAGAGAGGGGGAAAGGCCCAACAACAAGCATACCCACACCTCAACCAACCAACCATTGTGTTAGTAGGAGGTACCATTCTCTTGTGGCTGCCCTCAGATTGTGGTATATTGGAGCCTATATGTAGTCATGGATCGCTTTTGTTAATCAATGTGGGATACTTATATTTTGTATAAAGAGGTTTTTATGTGGTAGAAACAATTCCATGAGGCACAAACATTAGGGGTATTCAATTTAGTAATGGGCGTTTTTTAGGGAGTTATCTGAAAAGGGCACTATGGAGGGCTGCTGGTGAGCATTTTTTTTGCATAGAGGGATGGGGAAAGCCAAGCAACAAATATACTCACACCACAACCAATCAACCATTATGTTAGTAGGAGGCACCATTCCTTTGTGGCTACCCACATTGACATAAAGATCATTGTATACTGGAGTATTATCATTGAATAATGTCAGAGGCCTAATGCCTCTTTCAGAAGCATCATGTTAGTTGGAGGCGCCACTCCCTTGTGACTACCCACATTGACATAAAGTTTATTGTATACTGGAGTATCATCATTGAATAATGTGAGAGGCCTAATGCCTCTTTTGGAAACATCACTAGGTGACCACCTTGTATTGAGCAGTAAAACCCCATAACATTAATGATTAGTTTCTAACTCCAGAATCCAGATAATACCCTTCAGTATGTTATTCATAGACATCAATAAGGCTTCTTTTCCCAGGACCACCATGTACTGGTTTAGGCAAATTTGGTTGAAAGAACTTAGTTCTCTGAATCTTTCTTGGACAAGTTCACAAAGGTCTAAAGATGATGAAGAAAGAGGTATTCTTCATCAAGGTATCATTATCAACTTTTTCACTGTGAGAGGCCTAATGCCACTTTGTCAGATATCTTTAGGTGACCATCTTGGATTGAAAATAAAACCCCATAACATTAGTGTCTAACTCCAGATGAAGCTCTTCAGTATGTACTATGTTCTGTTGATTATGATAATTTGATGAAAATCGTTGGACACCTAGAGCTGTAGAATTTTGCTATACAGTTAAAGCACATCTTGCCATATATTTTTCTTTATTGTTTTGTTAGCCCCGCCTGGAAATCCCTTACATTGGCATGCATTTCTGTGGTATACGCCAATTGAATTAACTTTGAGTTCCATTGATTGCTGTTGGTTATTCACAGATATCAATTAAATATCTTTTCCCTGGACCAGCATGTACTGGTATAGACAAATTTGGTTAAAAGACCTTGGTTTTCCAGGCATGGCGCAATTTTGGCAGTACACATTATCTTTAAATCTGTTAGGTAGAAAGACGGATTGCCACAACAAACATTTTCAAAAACTATATTGTGCTTCTTGACATCCCTCGCAGGTGTAAATTACTAATAACTTAAATTACTAGGTTTTTCATTGAATATATGACTGAATTGAATTGATGCTTGTGTACTTCATATCGATAGCAGAGTTATTGCTTTGAATCGTATTCTGCATTATACTATGTTCCTGTTTCTATAGTTTGGAATGCAATGAGTGCATTGGTAACTGTGACATTTTAGCTTGCTTTGTATTCTTAGCTGATGTATTCATGTGATATATCAATTTTCCAGGTACTGGAGGTATTCAATCAATGAACATGGAACACAAGACATCCCTGCAATGATTGAAAAAATCCACGAGATAAAGATGTCTGAGCTAAGACAGTTGAAAGCTGATGAGGAATCTTCTGATGCAACAGACAATCTTCCTTATTCAGTTTGTGCTGTTTCTCACAGTCTTGGTGGAGCTGCCATGTTGATGTATTTGGTAACCAGGTGCCTAAAAGGCCTTCCACATCGACTTTCAAGGCTGACTCTATTATCACCTGCAGGATTTCATGAGGATGCTGCTATGATCTTCAAATTATTTGAGTATTTTCTTCCTGCTTTTGCTCCAATTTTAGCTCCCTTGATACCTGGGCTATATATACCTACCAAATTTTTTCGGATGCTTTTCCACAAATTAGCTCGGGATTTTCAGAATTATCCTGCAATAGGAGGACTTGTACAGACCTTGTTCAGCTATGTTGCTGGTGGGGATAGCTCAAATTGGGTAGGTGTGATAGGTACACCGCACTATAATATGAATGACATGCCAGGAGTCTCCTATCGGGTTGCAGTACACTTAGCGCAGATGAAACATGCAAAGAAATTTCTTATGTATGATTTTGGGAGTTCATCTGCTAATATGGAAACCTATGGTATGCCTTACCCATTAGACATTGGGGCAAGCTATGGTGTCATTGATATTCCAGTTGATGTAGTCGCTGGTCTAAAGGATAGACTCATACCTCGTTCCATGGTGATGAAGCACTACCGGATGATGAAAGAAGCTGGAGTCCAAGTCTCATACAATGAGTTTGAATATGCTCATCTTGACTTCACTTTTTCTCACAAGGAGGAGATTCTCACATATGTTATGTCACGACTCCAGGTTGGGTCATCGCCAACAATGAAAGGTTTTGATTCTAAATCAACAAGATCAAGGAAGTCTGGTTACGGCAGTCAGAAATATCAAGGGAGTAGGGACAAGAGAAAGTCCAGCAAGCGTTCATCTCGCAGATCATTTGGCAAGCAAGACAACATTTCTACAGATGACAAATTGCTTGAACAACCAACAAGTCCCATTTCAGGCCGCAGTTCTTCTGAAGGATCTTCAACATCAGCGAACACATAACTAAGAGGAGGCTCAAATGGAAAAGAACAGTTTTCAGCGATGTTTTGGAAAGGAAGATGCAGAGAGATTAGTATATAATTCCAAACTTCATTTGGCATAGTGGGTTTATTCAGAAAATATATGAAAGCTGATCAATTCTGCTTATAATTTTTTCCTGTTGAAACTATCACCCTGGTAATATGAATATGGCCATAGCTTATATTTAACCATGGGTTGGAGTGTGATATGATTTCATTTGTGGGATTTTTGTTTAATTGTCATTTTCCTTGGGCGTTATTAAATTGCCCATGTCTGAAACTCAACAGAGCATTTCCTAGCAGTTACGGGGAAACTTGGAAATGCTCTTTTTTCACTCTGTTATTACAGAACAGAAACCAATTCATTGCCCTTCGGTTTTTGCATGTGAAATGATAAACAGTACATGTGGAAACATGAAATTTATATACATTTTTTTATATAAAAACGTGTTGTGTGAAAACATGAAATGTTTGTACATTTTTCAATTAAACTGTAGTGATCTAAATCTGGATTCATTGACTCAAAAAGTAGTATAATATTTTCAAACTTCGAAGTCTACGAAGTCTACACGATTTCAAATTGGATGCCTTATTTTTTGGACAACTGAGTATTCGTTTATTTTCAACTTTCAAGTAATATCAACATGCTTTTCTTGTGCCTATGAATCATCCCCGCTCCAAACATTTTTCCATCATCCGTGTTCTTACTATCAAGATTCAAGACCAGGTATCTCATTTTCTTTTTGTTCACACTCTTGTTATATAACTACTTGTGTTTTTCTTCCCTCACTATGTCTAAATTCACTTGTATTGTCTTGACTGTCGCATTTGTCTGTCCTAGTCCACATCTATCCTTCATGTCTTTAGCAGACACTGTTCACACTATCTTCCTCGTTGGAATGGTTCTGCTTTCTGCACAAACCATCATGCTAATTTTCTTACCTATTCTAGTCTAGTCTGAGATCAATTTCCAAATCCAGTTGCTCTATGCTTGACAACCTATCCATAGCTTCCATCTGCAGTTTCCATTTATATCTCAAATTTGCCTGTGCATTTCATTTGTGCCAACATTATCACAACCATCAGCAACCACCACTCTATGCCAAGCATCATGATTACAATATGCAAACAATATCAAATTCAAAATGATTTGCTAAGTTTACAGGGATAGGTAAGAAACTAAGTCACCCTTTATCAAGAAGCTCAATATCATAGTCATGCAGTTCTCCATTCTTTTTTTCAAAACATAAAGACATCGCAGAAGAGATCAAGAAAGAAGAGCTCTATTGGAATCAGTGTCTTGAGTCTGGAAGGGCGGATTAAACCATTGGATGTTTGTTAGTTGTTGTTTATCGATTGATTAATTGATTTTTAGCCCGTGTTAAGGTTTTTAAGCCTTTATATGTTTATGCTTCCGTTGTTCTGAATTTGTTACCACTTGTCTTAATTGTTTAATGGTTCAAATTAAATTTCCTTGACATTACAAAACTCTGTTCAGTGGTTAGTGTGTGTTTTAGCTATAGATTTAGAGGAGTGGCTTGGTAATGCCCAGGTATGTTACAGCGTGGTATTAGAGCACGTTAATTGTATGTGTTTCCTTTCTATAAAGAAGGGGAATGATTACCTGTATGTATGGTAACGTGCGGGGTATGTTATAGTGTGGTATCAGAACACGTTAATTGTATGTGTTTCCTTTATATAAAGAAGGGGAGTGGTTACCTGTATGTATGGTAACGTGCAGGGTACGCTACATCTTCAGATATGGATATGACACCACTCAACCCCTCCGATAGGTTTGTGGTATCCTCCCCTTAGTCTACAACCACTGTGGTTGATCCTGCAACTACTTTGGCCCAGACCGCCACTACTACTGCCTCTCCGTTATGGGGGACATCTATGGCTCAAATCATCCCGTAGCTAGGTCAGATGAGTACGACCTTGCCATACACCCTGTCGCAACCACCTATGAACACGAATCCTCTCGTGTTTGGACCAGGTTACATTACTTGTACTAGATCCATGCCTATGCTTACACCAAGCACTTTGCTTGGTAATCCTGCACTTTCTCCCTCTAGTTAAGTGGTCCATAGTAGTGTGGCCCCGAGTCTTGTTACAAGTGGCTTGGTTTTTCCTTCCCTCCCACAAATGGGTAATATAATGACAGCTACACTAATTGCTCCACTAACACCTCCGACTATTTTGATAGGGAGCTCATCCATGCCTTACGCTGGGGGGAACCCCTCCCTATGGGGCAAACTTTAACTTTGGGGAAACAACCCATTTGGAGGAAATACCTTATAGGAAGCCAGTCGATGGATACGGGGAAAGCCACTTAGGCAGTCCTCTCCACCTCTATTACCCCAGACCTTTATGCAGGATTACCATACCCTAGGGCCATCAATGCTCCATGGGGCCAACTGAATCGGACAGGCATCCCTCCTCAAGGAGTTTTACCCCCTCAACCTCAGTACATGGGAAGACCATCTGGATTTAACATGCCATTGCAACCAACCTATGGTTCTACTGGTATTTCGATGCCACATCAGTATTACCAGTATCCGCAAGAAAACCAATAACTCCCTTTCTTAGCTACATTATATTTTCCTGATTTGTCGCGCTTGACTAATGATCCCATACAACACACCCCACATTAGCCCCCAATCCTTGCCAAACTACCTTCAAATATTCTAAATTCAATGGGAAACCTCGAGAAGATCCTAATAACCGCTTTATGGCCTTCCATCTTTGATGTTCTTCTAACTCATTGATGGATGATTCCAGTCATTTGAGGCTTTTCCAGCAAACCCTTACAGGTTTGGTAGCAAATTGGTACATTGAGTTGCCATGACAGTTCTTTAGCAATTTTAATTCTCTTGGCATGGCATTTCTGACTCATTTCCAATTGCCAATCCGATATGAGATATGTACCAAGATTTTGACCTTGCTTCGGCAATCCACCTCCACCCATATATCAGACCACATTCACGAGTGGAGGTGGCGATAAACGCTGATTAAATCCACAATTTCCACAGTTTCATACCAACTCTTGGTAGATTGGTTTTCTAAATCACTCTTGCCACCCTATGCGGGAGATGTTTCCATGGGAGGTGTTGTCACAAAAGAGTAGGCGATTGTTTGTGCTCAATACTTGGATTTGGTGTATTCCCAATCCGACACACTCTATGATCTAATCCCCAATGCTCCTCGTCGATCCAATGACCCGTCAAGGCTAGCCGCAGAAGCCCAAGTTCATGGTGTGGTGGGATCCATAAAAACATGGTCTTCAACACAATCAAATGGGAAACAAAGTCGGTCATCCTCTACCCTAACTTCGTCACATACCAATGCCAACACCAAATTTGCACCTTCTTCCGCATAATCCTCCAAATTAAATGTGATTCAATTGGATTGATCTCAACAATTGGGAGGTAAGAAGAAAAATAAAGGTAAATCTAAAAATTCTTTTAATTAATGGGAGAATAACAAATCCAAAGAACCAACCGCTGAAACAAAACCAAAGAAAAAGAAGAAGTTTCCCTGCCTAATTTGTGGAGACGACCACTACATGAAGGATTGTACTTGTCGTGAGGAAGTCACTAAATTTATGAAAGCAAACTTCCAACCCACAGTGTTAATTGACCCTTTCCCACCACCACCACAACAAATGTTTTCTCAAAATCATGACCCTCTGTAAGGAGGTAACATAGGCCATCCTCGAAAAGGGGATGCTTCCTTGAGTGCCCATGTTCTTATGTGTAATGAGACAGTTAGTCTGACGACTAGGTCTCAGACATATGACACCCCTCCAAAAAAGACTGCCAACAGAGGTGCTCTTGACAATCCCTCCACCTCCATTATCCCTCCACCTTCTGGCCCTCTTCAAATAGAGAAGCCTATTTCTGACTCAATGTTGCGCCCTCCTAAGAGCACAATTTGAAAATTGACCTTTAATCCAAGTGCCTGTGCTACTCAAAACTACAACATTGTTGAAGATTTGGCACATGAAGCTTGTGCTATGTTGACGCTCAAAGTTCTATAAAACTATCCTACCCAACGTAGAACCCTATTGTTAGCTATTGGGGATGTGGACCCATAAACATGTAACACGGTCATGTTTAATCTGGAGTATTTCAAATCGATGCTCTCCCACCACCTTGTATTTCAAATTAACAACATCATTCATGGGAAGAATATCCATCGTACTATTTTAGATGAAGGGGCCTCGACTTGCATCATGTCCTTATCCTACTGGAGGGCCATCGACTCTCCTGACCTTAACCAGTCTCCTACCACCCTAAAATAATTTGATAGATGTGGTTTCAATCCTTACAGACTTTTGCAATCTTTGGTCGTGGAATTAAGGGGCAAAATCACTTCTATTGATGCGGAAGTAGTCAATTCACCCCTTGACTATAACCTGTTGCTCGATTGCAATTGGTTTTATGTGATGACCACTGTTGCATCCTCGGTCTTTCACCTCGTCCAATTCCCTCACCAAGGAAAAATTATGACCATTGACCAACTCGATTACTGCACACCCAATATTCAGAACAACACAGCGAATAATGTCCCTTTCCTAGGAGATTCCAAACTCAATTACAAAAGTTTGGGGATTGGTCTCCTTAAGGATTCCTCGCTCATGGGAATTTTCCCCTTGACTGCTCTTGATCCCCCAAGTCAGGTTGTCACGGTAAAAAAGGTTTAGTCTATGGTGTAATAATCCCCTAAATCATTCGATCCTTGGGTAGGTAGTACCTAGTCCATCTAAACTTGAATCACTCAGTGATATCGCGTCACTTAGTCTAGTTGAGGCATGATGTTCCATGCCTTCAACTACTAATGAGAAGGGGCCTCTCACTGTATGCTTGACTTCTCTAGACTTAAATCTAGTAGTTGACATGGTGAACCCTTCAATGGGGGCATTGAAGCTTTATATTCCCCTCATTACCCCTATCGAGTCTCTTGGCATGCATTCTTTCTAGAGTGTTATTCTTCCATCTGATGAAGACCTATTGGAAGCTATGGCCAAGGACCACGAGTATAGTTCGTTTTTTGTGTCAAGCTCATTAAAAAATGAAATGGATAACCATGAGCATGGTTCATTGCATGTGTAAAGCTTGTTAAAAAATGAAATGGATAACCATGAGCATGGTTCATTGTATGTGTCAAGCTCATTAAAAAATGAAATAGACCCCCCTCCAATTGAGTCGAGTCTTCCACTAAATCTCGTCACGGAACCTTCATTTCCTTTGCTTTTGTCACGTGATCATTTTTCTTCCTCCCTCTCTAGTGAACCTATTTCTATTAGTATCCAAGATTCTAATAGGGTGCAAAAGAAGCATTGGCATACGAAACAAAGCTTGAGGGGCATGTACCAACCTCTGGATATCACGTTGGAAAGAAACCCGCCAATGGGTATCATTCCAAACATAGTTTATTTTTGGCTCCAAGCTCATTAAAAAATGAAACTTTGAGCACAGTTTCATTCTATGTTTCAAGCTCATTAAAAAATGAAGTAGACACTTCGATCATTGTTTCATTCTCTATTTCAAGCTCGTTAAAAAATGAATCAAACATCTCGAGCATTGTTTCATTCTTTGTTTTAAGCTCGTTAAAATATGAAGCATACATCTTATTGTTTGCTTAATGGTTGCACTTGTTTATTACTGCTTATCACTGCCTCATTGTTATTTGTTCTTTTGCTTGCATATTTCTATTGCAGTTATGCTTGACACTAGCCGTTTGCATTACGCTACTACCATTTCACAATTACCCTCTGGAGAAACAAGTTGCTAGGTGTGGTCTCGTTCACATGCCTTTTTGTAGTTATTGCTTAGGATCAGTTCCGCACACTGGAATTTAGTTGCATGGCACTCATTCTCTCTAGATGAGCTTAGTATTTGTATTTTGTGTGCTCGTAAATACATGAGAATAAGTTATCGAGTATTTTTTTATCATTTTTTGGGCTCGTAAAACCTATACAAGAAAAGATTTGTATGGAGTTTCTTTTAAGCTCTTTTCTAACTCCCTAAATATGAAAAGCTTGTCAAGTGAGCTTGTTTTCTTTCATGCTTGTAAATGATTTGAAAGAATGTCTGGTTGGTATAAGTTTATCCCTTTTTCGGGTCGAATGGGCTAATTACGAAAAATGAATACTTAGTTAGCTTTGACTAGAACAGTTCTCCCTCATATTGTTTTATGCTTTTTTAGGTGTAGGGGAGTAAATATACGAAAAATAACAACCCTGGAATCTTCTTTGAGTTCTTTATTAGATCTCTAAATGTGAAAATGCCATCGACTTATCTCCTCTAGACTCATAAAACTATACATGAAGAACCCGTATGGGATCGAACCCCTCCTTCATGTTCGTTAAATATATGATGAGGGACTCATTGAATATGAACTATATAGAGCATATGTTATCCTCCTCAATCTCATTAAAAACAAAGAGGTACTTACTGATCATGGTTGGGGAAGTTTTTTGAGGGGATGGGTTAGTTTTTGGGAAGCATTATGGTAGTTGTTGAATTTTTTCAAGAACCTCAACCCGGTTTTAGTTTCAGTTCAACATGGCTTAATTGCCAAACCCCAACAATAGCATGTGCATTAAAATTTAAATTTTTTTAACTAAAAACATAAAACACATGAGATTTATTTTCTTCTTTTGAATTCTGGAAATTATGGCAGCCCTAAATTCTTACTCATAAATTTAAATTCATCCACACATGAAAATTAAATGTTCAAATTCTTGGTCAAATTGACCCAAGAAAAACCCCAAAGAGAAAACCTGTTCTTCAGAGAGAGATTTTGTTCTTTTCAGGCAAAGTAACAAATTTATAGCAGAACTTATCTCAACCAAAACACCTTGTGATCCGGATTTATGCAGGAACGCAACAGAATACACAAATAACCATAGAAACAAATATGCAGCGGAAATAACACTTCATTTCATTAATCAATAACTGAAGCTTGTTTACATACAAAATGGAAATAAACTAGCTAAAGTGCTGCTAGCTTATCTTTGAGAAGAGATGTGGTGGCTACATGCCTCTGAACTTTGTGTTACAATGAGGCTCGAAGGCCTATATATTATTGAGAAACAATGGAAACCCTACACATCCAAACACCTAACCCTAGGAGGTGAAACGCCTTAATGTGGGCCCCGTTGGGTAACATGATACATCAATTTCCCGGGGTCGTAACTTTAACATACTACCTCCATTTGACGTGCATGATACATCGTTAGAAATATTTGTTTAAGGACTACATCCATAGAAAAAAAACGTCGTTTAGGGCCTCAAAACGGCTCCAAAAGTTTAGGACCCGAAAATTGCCAAAAATAGTAAATTGTGCTACAATTAAGGAAACTGGATAATTGAAAGAAACAGTGATGGGGGTCCAAGAGGAATAGGTGGGTGGCCACCAATATCCTTCTGGATCATTCCTCCCCCCTTAGGAAGCAATGGTCCCCATTGCGTTGAGTTCCTCCATGAGATGAGGAAACTTTTGTTGAACTTGGTCTCCGATGAGCCACTTTCCCTGGTGAAGGAGTTGGCCTGCTTTGACAACTCGATATAGTTGGATCTTTTGCTGGTGGGTGTTCTTGATCCGTGTGTCCATAATCCGATCAGTTGTGGCTTGTTCCATGCAGTCGAGGTTTAACTCTGTTGGTGTGAGTTGTTCTGCCACGTCTGATGTGTCCAGTAGAGGTGGAAAGTAGGGCCGAAGGCAGTCCACATTGGACACTGGGTGTAGACCAAGGAATGGTGGAATACTGAGCTCGAAGGCATTGTCCCCGACAACCTTGGTGATGGTGTATGGCCCATATTGGAGCGGGCGAAGCTTGCGGTGGGGTCCAGCAAGGCACTCCTTCTGTAAATGTAGCCACACTTTGTTGCCCACCTAGAAGTTGTGTTGCACCCGATGCTGATCATGTCGCTGCTTGTACTTAGCATTGGATCTGTCCAATATGTCATGAACCTGTTGGCGAATGTGCTAAATGCGCTCAATGAAGCTGTTTGCCTTGGAAACTTCAGACTGGATATGAGCTGAATCAGCCTGAGTAGCTGCAAATGGCATGGCTACATCAATGGGACATAGTGGCTGGAATTCCAAGCCCACCTGAAAGGGGCTGTGGTTGGTTGAGCTGTGGAGGGCCCGGTTATAGTTGTGTTGTACATAGGGGAGGCTCTCATCCCATATGTGTGGATGCTTTGAGTTGTACATGCGCAAAATGTGTACGATCATCCTGTTGACGACCTCTGTCTGGCCATCAGTTTGGGGATGGAAAGCTGTGGACTTTGTGAGCTTGGTGTCTAGCATTGACCATAGGCTAGACCAGAATGTACTAAGGAACCTGTTGTCCCGGTCTGAGATTATAGACTGTGGGATACCGAAGTGTACCCACACTCGTTCAAAGAAGAGTTTAGCAGTGGCTTCTGCTGTGATATTCTTCTTTTAGGCTGCCATTATGGCCATCTTCGAGAATATGTCAACGACCACAAACACACAGTCGTTTCCGTGCTTAGTAGAAGGAAGGCCTGACATGTAATCCATGGATATGGATTCCCAAGGTTGACTAGGGGTAGGCAACGGAGTATGGAGGCCTTGCTTCTTGATGGATGGTTTGGCAATGGCGCAAGCAGTGCAGGATCGGATGTACTTCCCGATGTCCTGTCGAAGGTTTGACCAATAGAAATACTTCTGCAGTATTGGCACTGTTTTCTCGACCCCGAAATGCCCAGCGCCCTGACTGTAGTGCGTTTCCCAAATCATCTTGGCACGCTCGCTTGAAGGAACACAAAGGTGTCCCATGTGACACAGTAGTACATCCCGGAGGTGAAATTTTGGAACTTGGTTTCCCTCCAAGAGCGTCTGGTATGTGTGGCTGAATTCTGGATCGCTTTTGTAGAGAAGCGGCCAATCAGAAGTCTCGTGCCCACAAGAGTTGAGCACGGTCATTATCGCCACGATTGGTGGTCGGTTGAGGCAGTCTGCAACATTATTGGTGCTTCCCTTCTTGTACTTGATGTTCAAATGAAACTGTTGTAGATATGTGGACCACTTCTGATGGCGATCGTTCTGTAACTTCCCTTGTGTCTGCATGAACTGTAGGGGTCGGTGGTCTGTGTGGATGATCATTTTCTTCCCCAAAATGTAATGCTTCCATTGCTGGCAAGCTTGTACAATGGAATACATCTCTTTATCATAAGTGGGATATTTGCCGACTGTGTCTGACAGTGTCTCACTATGATATGCCACTGGATTCCCTTGTTGAGTAAGGATTGCCCCAATAGCATAGTCAGAGGCACCTGTCTCGATCTCAAATGGTTGTTGCAAGTCTGGTAATGTGAGCACTGGGGCACAACAGAGGCGATGTTTCAATTCTACAAACGCCTTCTGCTGAGTTTCTGACCAAAAGAATTTTGCTTTCGCTCCTCCCTTGGTGACTTGACTCAAGGGCCAAGTGATATGAGAGAATCCCAACACGAACCTGCGGTAGAAATTAGCAAGGCCCAAAAAGCTGCAAAGCTCTATTAGAGTAGTTGGGGCTGACCAATCCAAAATGAATTGGATCTTGGTTGGATCCACATGTACCCCACAGTCATCAATAATGTATCCCAGATACTGAACCTGGGTCATGCCAAAAGTGCACTTGTCCTAATTGGCACACAACTTGTGCTGCCGCAATGTTTGGAGGACCTGTCGGATGTGGTGGAGGTGCTCTTCCCAAGTCTGGTCGAAGATCAGGATGTCATTCAAGTACACTACTACAAATGAGTTGGTGAATGGCCGCAAGATGTCATCCATTAGTCTCATGAAGGTTGCAGGAGCATTCGTCAGCCCGAAAGGCATGACCAACCATTCGAAAATGCCCTCCTTGGCTTTGAAGGCAGTTTTCCACACATCGGTCGGCTCGATCGGTACCTGGTGATACCCAGACTTTAAGCCGAACTTGCTAAAATATTTTGCCCCTTTAAGCTGGTCCAGGAGGTCATCAATCCGTGGGATCGGGTACCTATTCCGGACAGTGATCTTGTTCAGCGCCCGATAGTCAATACAGAGTCTCCAAGTCCCATCCTTTTTTTGTACCAACACGATCGGGCTCCCACAGGGCGATGAACTTGGCCGGATGTGACCCTTCTGCAGCAACTCTTGAATTTGCCTCTTGATTTCATCATTCTCCAGAACAGAGCGGCGATAGATCGGTCCATTGGGCAGAGGTGCACCTGGGGTCAGATCGATGGGGTGCTTGACCTGACAGTGGAGAGGCACCCTGGTGGGTGAGGTGAATATGTCTCGGTACTCCTTCGCGACCTTGTCCATTTGTTGTTGTCATGCGAAGGGGCCCTGTCTGGAGGTTGTGGCCACGATATTCTTCTTGCCCTGAGGGCGGATCATCAAGAAAACAAACTTCCCGGTTTTGGAAATGAGCTTACTGCATTGTTTTGCAGTAACCAAAGAGATAGCGGTAGGGGGTGGTACCTTTGGTATTCTGTACAAATTATTTCCCAACGTAATAATAACAACGCAACGCCGGGACTCATACACAGCATGTCGCTTCCATAAGTATGGTTGACCTAATAATACATCACAAACATCAAGATGAGCAAATCACATAATACCTCATCGGTGAAGGGCTTGATGCTGTAGGGAAGGAGGCACTGCTGGCTGACGCGAAGATCTCGTCCTTGGTGAAGCCACCCGATGGTGTACGGCTGTGGGTGTGCTGTGGTCAACAAACCCAACCGCTTCATGACCTCTGCTGAAATCAGGTTCTTTTGGCTCCCACTGTCGATGATGAACTGTAGCGGGGAACCCTTTACCCACATCTAGGAGTGGAAAAGACGCTTCTCCTCTAAATATTCAGGTTCTTCCTTTTGGATCTTCATGGTGGCAACGGTGGCGTTGGGCTCTGCATCGATAATCTTCTTCCCTCTGTCATTCCCCTTCTCAGGTTCAGATTCAGTGTCAGAGTATGCATCTGATTCAGAAGCCTTTATCTCAGACACCAGTGACTGCTTAGCTCAACACTCACTTGTGTTGTGAGTGGGGCTCTTATGGAACTTGCACCACTTTCCCGCTTCCTTTTTCGGCTTTGCAGTGTTGCTCTTTGCTTGTGGCTTTGGCAAGTTTTCTTGAGTCATCATGCCTTGGTTGTGTCCTTGGTTTTGCAGTTTGGGGGCACCTTTCCCTTGCTTCTGATTCGCAGATCCAAAGTCTCGCTTTTTTTGTTTGAATTTTTGCTCAATTTTGGCAGCATACCGATATGCCGTACCAAGCGAGGAGATGTCGAGGAACTCCATTTCCTCCTTAATGTATCTGTGCAGACAACTGCGGTACTTCAGCACCAAATGTTTCTCTGAATCTTTGATACCCAACTTGGTGCGCAGGGTATGGAACAGATTCGTTAGCTCATGCACATCTTGATCTCTTTGTTGCCGCAGCGTAGTTCATTGGATGTACTTGTCCTTGTTGGAGACATTTACCATCATACACACTCTTTTGGTCAAATTGGCCTAGTTAAACCACTATCCTAAGTATAATTGACATTAATTGACATCAGTGGAGCATTAATTACCATCATCCAGTCACACCCACGTCTACCTACAGTCAAGGAGGCTAACTGGAGCACTCCGGGGGTGATCTGAGTGATATTAATGCACCTAATTGCTAACTGGTGGTTACAATCAGTTCAACCAGTCAGTTAAGGTGCCTCCTCTCATTAAATATATTATTTAATGATTATTTATTATTATTTAATGATCTGGAGTCAACAGGGCGCCTCCACCAACTTTTGATGGTCAGTTCAGCTTCAGTTAACCTCATCGGGGTTCATTGAAGTGATGGAGCACTAGCACTTGATGGTTGGCTTGCTATGACATGTGTTATATCTCCTTCAGTTGAGATTCAGTCATTTATTGCACTCTGACTTCAGTTAGGGTTTGGTGAGTCAATTAGGGTTTTGGTCAAGTGGTTAACTGAGTGTGAACCAATGGTTGAGAGTCATTTAAACTAGACTCACTCACTGAATTTGAATTGTCTTCTTAGGTATTCAAATTCTTCATGGATTCAAGCTATTGCTTGACATTGGTATTGTAACCATTTATTGTTTATTAAATATACAGAGAGGAAACCAATTCCGGTTTCGATTAACACCATTTCATGAGTATTTGTTGATTATTCTTTCATGAGATTGATTCTTAGTTCCTAGATCAATGTGCAAGAATTAATATGGTATCAGAGCATATGGCGGGACGAAGATCTATCTCTCAAAAACAAGCTTTTTGACAGATTTCTCCATGAAAAGTGAGCAATAGCTCAAAATTCCAGCACTGCACCAGAAGTCAAGGCTTACCACTCAATATCCCAAGTAAAGAACTTGTTGATCAAGCTTGCTTGATTGACTATGTTGGGTGTGATGAAAGCCTAAAATGTGCAGGCTGTCCGACCTTATTTTGCCCTTTCTGTTTTGATTTTCAGGTTTGTATAGGTGAAGCATTTGCTACAGCATATCCAGATGGTCTCCTCAGTACCTCTCTTGACTCCATACAATTTCCACACATGGAAAAATAAAATGGAGATTCAGTTGTGCTCCAAAGGACTCCATAGAGTCGCCATGGACACTAAAGTTGAGCCTGGATCCGCCATAGAAAAATCAAGATTCTTGAACAAGAAGGATGAAACCTTCGGTTTCTTGTGCCTCTCTATTTCCGAAGACCTTCTCTTCCATCTTACGGATCTGAAGACACCGAAAGAAATATGGGACAAATTGGAATCTCTATATGGAAAGCATGATGACTTGAGAGTTTACCAACTCGAAAATGAACTCATGTCTCTCCAACCTTCCAATTTCAAGACTCTGAATGATTTCTTTACAAAGTTCAAGCATACTATTTTACTCTTGAAGCAATGCAAAGTGGAGAAGGAGGATGATCAGCTCATCCTAGCCATCCTCTCCAAACTCGAGGCTGATTATTCAGTTTTTGTTTCTACATTCAGTGCGGGGAAGCTCACAACCCCCGGATGGAAGATGCCTACACTCAATGCCTTCATTGAGTCCCTAACTAATGAACATGACAAGCTTGTCTAGATGGGGATCATCCGATCTTCTCGTGATCAAGCCCTCTATGTCTCAGGGCCCAAAGATTTGAAGGGTAAAGGAAAGCAGCAAAAAAATCAGAAAACTAAATTTGATGCTCCCAAGCCTAGAGTTGAAAATCAGCAGTGTGATGAATCTTCCAGCTCAAGGAAGAACAAAGGAAAATGGCACAATTGGAAAGAAAAAGTCAGGTGTTCTTACTGTGGGAAGGGTTTTCACCCTGAACATGCCTGCATGAAAAAAAAGCTTGATGAAGCAACCTCTCTCTTTGAGAGGAATCACATCAATCTTCCGGAGAGCTTTCGGAGGAGAGATCACCAAGATAGGGAACCACAGCATGAGAAAGGTCATGCCCTCATGGCAAGCACTTCGAAGTCCAAAGCACTGCTGATTGACAATGGAGCTTTGAATCACATGATGGCTGAAAAAGACTCATTTTCATCCTTGGAGACCGGCAAATCCATCCCTATCCACATGGGAGATGACTCCACCATCATTTCCGAAGGACAAGGTACTGTAGATCTAGAAAATGGTTTTTTTTCTAATGTTTTGTATGTACCATCTCTAGCAGCAAATCTCCTTAGTGTCTATTAGCTGACACATACATGAATGCCTAAGAGAGTCTCTTTCAGCCCAAATGATGTTGAGATAACAGAAATTGCATCCGAGAAACTCATTGCAAAAGGCCTTGCAAATCATCATGCAAAAGCCTATGAGTTCTCTCACTTTGTTGCGGATGCAAAGCCCACCGCTCTGCTAACTCATGGAAATGAGGTTAGTAGGCTGTGGCATGAGAGGTTTGGCCATCTTAATTTCAAATATTTGCAGCAATTACAGAAAAACTCCATGGTTGAAAGCCTCCCGGTCATCAAGACAACCACGAGAGTCTGCAAGGGCTGTGTGATTGGAAAACACCCTGATCACAAGTTCGATCGGGGGAAGGCAAACCGAGTTACAAGCATATTGGAGCTGATACATTTTGATATCAGCAGTCCGATGCCTGTCATATCCATGAATGGATCAAGGTACCTCCTTACTTTTATTGATGATTTTTCAAGTTATACATGGGTTTTTTTTTTTTAAAAGAAACCAAAAGTATGTGAAAATTTTTCTGAATTGAAGGCCTTGATCGAAAATGCCTCTGGGCTTAATATCAAGATCTTGAGATCTGATAATGGAGGGGAGTATGTCAGTAATGAGTTGTTGTACATTTGCTCCCAAAGTGGTATTCAGGTCCAACATTCAATTCCCTACACTCTCCAGCAGAATGGAGTAGCGGAAAGGAAGAACCGGTCTCTCAAAGAGATGACCACCTGTATGTTGGAGTCAAAGAAGCTTGCTGCAAATTTGTGAGCTGAAGCCATGCATGCTACATCATACATTCAGAACAGGGTGCCACATTCATTGGTGAAATGAAAGACTCCTTTCGAAGCATACTTCAGACACAAGCTAGATGTGTCGAACCTACGGGTGTTTGGGTCCATTGCATGAGCCCGGATTCCGCTTGATAAAAGAAGGGCTTTACAACCGCAGAGCATAGAATGTCTGTTTATTGGGTATCCTGATGAATCTAAAAGATTCAAGTTGCTTGATATCAAGACCAAACAGATCATCATTGAGAGAAGTGTCAAGTTTGATGAGCCTCTTCAGGAGGTGGAACTAGTGAAGGAGAAAACTGATGAATTTCCTTCCTATTCCACTGAATATTTGGATGATGAAATTGGGGGTGATGACCCTGATTTGGATCCTCTGATTTCTGATATCAGTTTGCAACAATCATCAGATACTGAATCAAAACCTGAAGTGCAAAATCATCTTCCTACATGGGCCCAACAGACACTCTCCTCCGCAGGAGACAACATTGGAAATCCGGATGATCCAAGGAGAACCCGGTCTGATTTTCAAAGAGCAGGTATTGCGCTCTTGTTCTGATAATTTGCTGTCCGAAACTTGCTATTTGATGATTAGTTCAGATCTAAAATCCTACTACCATGCTCGGAATGATCCAAGATGGCAAGTTGCCATGGATGAAGAGATGAATTCTCTTCAAAAAAACACTACTTGGGAGCTAGTTTCTCTTCTTTCGGGAAGGAAATTGGTTCAATGCAAGTGGGTGTTTTGGACAAAGGTTGCTGCTGATGGAAGCACCTGCAAATATAAGGCAAGGCTGGTAGCAAAAGGTTTCTCTCAGGTCCAAGGAGTGGACTACCATGATACCTTTGCACCGGTTGCAAAAATGGACTCCATCCGCCTTGTTTTGGCTATTTTCGCATCCAAGCACTGGGAGGTGCATCACATGGATGTTAAGTCAGCCTTTCTGCATGGAGATCTTCATGAGGAGATATACATGAAGCAGCCTGAGGGCTACATCACTGATCCATCTTTGGTTTGCAAGCTAAAGAAGTCACTATATGGGTTAAAACAGGCCCCAAAAGAGTGGTATTCCAACTTAGATGGATGCCTTCCTTCTCTCGCAAAACTTTCAGAGATGTAGATCAGATCCAAATGTGTATTTACAGCAGCATGATGGTCATCTAATTATCATTGTTTTATATGTTGATGACTTACTGATCACATGTAGCACAATTGCCTCCATTTCAGCCATCAAAACTGCTCTCCACAATGCCTTTGAAATGAGTGATTTGGGGCTTCTAAAACAATTTTTGGGGCTTGAAATCAAGCAAAATTCTGATGGAATTATGGTCACTCAGTCCAAATACATTTCAGACCTGTTAGTCAAGTTTAACATGGTTGAATGTAGGCCTATACCATTCCCTTTCCTTTCAGGGATCAACCTTGAAGAAGGAAAACACACACCTCCCATGGACTGCACTATCTATCGACAACTGATTGGTAGCTTGTTGTACTTGACACATTCTAGGCCTGATATTTGTTATGCTGTGAATGTTGTATCAAGATACATATAGAAGCCTCATGATCTTCATTGGAAGGCAACCAAGAGGATCCTTCAGTACATTCAGGGAACCAGGACCTACGACATTCACTATGCTGCAGACTCCGAGCTAGAGCTGGTTGGATACACAGATTCCGATTGGGTGGGTGATTCTATTGATCGGAAGTCAACTTCCGGATATGTATTCATGTTTGGTGGTGGCCCTATTTTCTGGTCAAGCAAAAAGCAGGCTGCCATAGCACTATCTTTAGCAGAGGTCAAGTATCGAGGAGCGATGAATGCTTGCATCCAAGCAGTTTGGTTGCAAGGCATTCTTTCAGAGTTTGATCTTGGTAGTACTTTGTCCACTGTCATCTTTTGTGACAACCAGAGTGCTATTAAGATATATACGGATCCAGTTACCAGGCAGAGGACCAAGCATGTAGAGATTCACATGCACTACATTAGGGAGCTAGTGCATGACAGGACCATCATTCTGCAATACTGCCCGACTGATGAGCAGATTGCAGACATCTTCACCAAGAGATTTTCAGAAAAGAAGTCCACTTACCTCCGTTCACTGTTGGGGGTGAGTTCATCAGGGTGATCCAGACTACTTTCAGTGTTCAGCTTGAGGGGGAGTTTTTCCCACTGGGTTTTCTCTCTTTTCTTCACTTAGTTTGTTTTGAGCATTGTTTCAGTTTCAGCATTGTACAGGGTGACCTATGGCCTTAGTTGCCGGGGCCCTAGCATTTTTATGCATCTATGTTTTCTAACTCTTCCTGAGTATAGCTTAAGGGGGGGTGTTGGAGACATTTACCATCATACACACTCTTTTGGTCAAATTGGCCTAGTTAAACCACTATCATAAGTATAATTGACATTAATTGACATCAGTGGAGCATTAATTACCATCATCCAGTCACACCCACGCCTACCTACAGTCAAGGAGGATAACTGGAGCACTTCGGGGGTGATTTGAGTGATATTAATGCACCTAATTGCTAACTGGTGGTTACAATCAGTTCAACCAGTCAGTTAAGGCACCTCCTCTCATTAAATATATTATTTAATGATTATTTATTATTATTTAATGATCTGGAGTCAATAGGGCGCCTCCACCAACTTCTGATGGTCAGTTCAGCTTCAGTTAACCTCATCGGGGTTCATTGAAGTGATGGAGCACTAGCACTTGATGGTTGGCTTGCTACGACATGTGTTTGATGTCCTTCAATTGAGATTTAGTCATTTATTGCACTCCGACTTCAGTTAGGGTTTGGTGAGTCAATTAGGGTTTTGGTCAAGTGGTTAACTGAGTGTGAACCAATGGTTGAGAGTCAGTTAAGCTAGACTCACTCATTGAATTCGAATTGTCTCCTTAGGTATTCGAATTCTTCATGGATTCAAGCTATTGCTTGACATTGGTATTGTAACCATTCATTGTTTATTAAATATACAGAGAGGAAACCAATTTCGTTTCCGATTAACACCATTTCATAAGTATTTGTTGATTATTCTTTCATGAGATTGATTCTTAGTTCCCAGATCAATGTGCAAGAATTGATAGTCCTCATAGCTCCCCACCGGATAATATTGTCCCTTTATGGCATCTCGGAAAGAATTCCAAGTGGGTATGGCAACAGAGAGGGTTCCTCCTCATCCTTTCTCTCACAGTAAGTTTTCCACTAGTCCTTGACATGGGGGGCGGCTTTGAGTAGAGAAAAAGTAATATTTTCCTGGTCGAAAAAGTTATGAACCGAGAAATATCCTTCTAATAGATTCAACCATTTATCTATCGCATCTGCATCTATTCGACCATCAAATATGGGAATGTCGAAGTTTACTTGTACCTTAAAAGGGGTTGCACCTCCAAAGTGGCTGCTAGATGCAGATGCGCCGCCAGTGGGAAGTCGTTGAAGGATTTGGGCAAAGTTATCCATCATCGCGTTCCTTTGTTTTTCAAGGGCTTCCTCGAGCAACATTTTGATAGGATCTTCTGTGCCCTCATCTTTCTTTTCTTCCCCCATGGGTGGCCGTTGGGATTTGCGAGGCTGATTTTGCAAAGGTTCAACCAAATTGAGCCCTAACTCTTTATACCTCGCCCTCATTGGGGACATGCAAAGAAGGATCGAGAAAGAGTAGATTGCTTTGATATCACTGATCCGGATTTATGCGGGAACGCAACAGAGTACACAAATAACCATAGAAACAAATATGTAGCGGAAATAACACTTTATTTTATTAATCAATAACTGAAACTTGTTTACATACAAAATGGAAATAAACTAGCTAAAGTGCTGGTAGCTTATCTCTGAGAAGAGAAGTGGCGGCTACATGCCTCTGAACTCTGTGTTACAATGAGGCTCGAAGGCTTATATATTATTGATAAACCATGGAATCCTTACACATCCAAAAACCTAACCCTAGGAGGTCAAACACCTTAATGTGGGCCCCGTTGGGTAACTTGGTACATCAATTTCCCGGGGTCGTAATTTTAGCATACTACCTCCGTTTGACGCGCATGATACATCGTTAGAAAGATCTGTTTAAGGACTACATCCATAAACAACAAATATCGAGTCCGAAATGGACTCATATTTGCCCGACCATTCGATGCCAAACAAACGTCGTTTAGGGCCTCAAAACGGCTCCGGAAGTTTAGGACCCGAAAACTGCCAAAAATAGTAAATTGTGCTACAATTAAGGAAACTGGAAAACTGAAAGAAACAGTGGTGGGGGTCCAAGAGAAATAGGTGGGTGGCCACCAATATCCTCTTGGATCACCTTGGTAAACGTGCCAAACAATCACTGAATGGTCTGCTGAATTTTTTTCAAAATTCTTCTCGAAATTTGTGTTGTACAGAACTGTACGGACTAAACTTTTTCAAAAAAAATCCCAATTTTTTTTCCCCCAAAAAATTTTTCTCAATTTTTTTTCTCAAAAACTATGTTGTACGAGCTGCCTATAATCTGCCTTGATTTCAGTTCCCAACCTCCTTGATTTATGTGTTGTACGCTGCATTTAAATATGTTGTACGACCTCCTTGGAAAATGTGCCCAATCTTTGTTTTTTCTCTCCTTGGAAAGTGTGGCAGATATTTAACGCTCTCTCTCTCTTTCTTTGGTTTAAAATCTCTTCAAACCTGTGTCTTCTTCTTCTTGCTATCTCCTCTCCAAAAATCTCTTTTGTGAAAGTGAACAATGATTTGATTTGCCTTTTCCAAGCCTTTTTTGTTTAAGTAACTTCCATCTCCAAATCAACGGCTTAGATTAAAAGCTAACTAAATGAGATCTAGGGCCCATCTCATTTTCTCATTTAAAAAACATTTTTTAATTAATAATGAGAATTTGATGCTCACCCTCATTAATGCTCATAAAGTCACTTTTAAAATATAAACTAAAACATTCATTCAAAAGGCCACTTTATCATAAAGTTGTTCTCACCTTTTAATTTGGCCATGGACCACATTTAAAGTGTTCTTGTCCACCCCAAGGCATGAGTGAACAAACACTTCCTAGGAAAAAATCAACACTCCCTAGGAAAAAATCAACACTCCCTCTAACCGAGGAAGGTGTTTTTCACCACTCCTATCTTGTCTCTGAAATGTATGTGCTTTCATCTTCCCAAATACTCCGTGAGAATATTTGTTACCTGCTCATCTGTAGAAATGTATTGTAACTCAACAACTCCTCTCTGGACATAATCTCTGATGAAGTGGTATCTGATCTCAATGTGTTTTGACTTGTCATGAAACACTGAATTCTTAGAGATCCTGATGCAACTCTGATTGTCACAGTGAAGGATAGTAGGCCTCAACTTCTGACCAAATAAATCAACCATGAACTTGCGAAGCCACAATGCCTCGCAACTAGCCTGATTGGATGCCATGTACTTAGCCTCTACAGAACTCAAAGCAATGGACTTTTGATTTTGACTAAACCATGACACAATTGCCGAGCCCAACTAGAAGTGCTCTTTCGGTTCGAAGCATTGTCTTCCTAATTTGAATCTGTGAAGCCAACCAAGTCCACTCCACCTGACCTCCTGTAATCCAAATGATAATCTACAATCCCAACAAGGTATCTCAAAATATGTTTTGTGACTATCCAGTGCACTCCCCTGGGCTCCACTATGGAACGACTGAGAGTGTTCACCTCAAAACTCATATCTGGTCTAGTGTTGACCAAATACATCAACGAATCAATGACTGACGAAACAAGGTAGGATCCACCAACTCTCCCTCGGAAGCATGAAGCTTCTTCCAGTTGGTGATCATGGGTGTAGACATGGGTCTGCAATCCTCCATCTGAAATCTCCTCAGAACATCTGCATCATATTTTCCTTGCCCTAGGAAAACATGTCCATCCTCTTGCCATACCTCCATGCCTAGATAGTAGTGCATCAACCCAAGGTCGGTAATCTCAAACTCTGAAGCAAGATCCTTCTTGCAAGCCTCAATCAGGTGCTCCCCTCCTGTAATGAATAAGCCATCAACATGCAGTAGAAGAATGAGTGAAACACCTCCAACCACAATGTAGTAAAGGTTGGGATCCACCTCACTCTTCCGAAACCCAATCAAAAGAAAATAAGAAGCGATCCTCGAGTACCAAGCCATAGGGGCTTGCTTCAGACCATACAAGGTCTTTTTCAGCCTGCAAACATGAGAATCTCTCTCATATATCTCAAAGCCCTGTGGTTGCTCTAGATATACCTCCTCTTGTAGAAGATCGTTGAGAAAAACGGTCTTTACATCCATCTGATGGATCTTCCAACCCATCTTTGCCGCGATAGAGATCACTGCTCTGAACGAAGAAAATATAGCAACTAGCGCAAAGGTCTCATCATAATTTACTTCCTCTACCCGTAAGAACCGACGCCTAACAAATCGAGCTTTGTACTTCTCGATGCTGCCATCTACAACATGCTTGATTTTGTAGAGCCACTTGGAAGTAACAAATGACTTCTCCTCTGGTCTTCGAACCACTTCCCAGACCCCATTCTTCATAATGAAATTGTACTCTTCCATCATGGCATCTCTCCAAACCTGGTGTACAGAATCCTCCTCATAAGTAGTAGGCTCGAACTCACGCAAGCTAGTCACCTGTGTCATGTAGCTGGAAAATCTCTTAGGTGCCTTGCTCTCTCTAAACTCCATCCTTGGTGGGCCCACAGAGTCCTCTGCTTCCTTCACAAGCTCCCTTAGCCAAATTGGATTTGTCTTCTTGGAAGTAGCATCTTGTGATAGACCCTCCTCTACATCCTTATTAGACAAATGTCTCCCTGAAGAAGTACTAACGGTCTTAGATCCTATCCCTGGTGAACTTGAACTTGAACCATGTATATTCGAATCACCTGAAGGTTTAACCTGTGAACCTATCCCTGTACTAGAATTCCTTGTAGACTGAATCCATGAAACTGATGAACCTGTAACCTGTGACGCAATCACTCCTGAAACTCGTGATCGTGTGCCTTGACTCGCTGAATTTTGAGATGTTGTCACCTATGGAGTAACCTGCTGCTCCTCTATCTCAGAATCTCGATATCTCTTGAAGGCTCGCACCTCCTCAAATCTCACCTCCCTCCTCACCACAAATTTCCTCCGTGCAGGAAGGTAAATGTGGAAAGCCTTCGAAGTCTCATCATATCTAACAAATATACCCCTCTATCCAGTAGCCTTCAACTTTGTCCTCTTCTCAGAAAGGACATGTGAGTATGTAAGGCATCCGAAGATGCGAAAGTGGGCTATCCCGGACATCTTCCTAGTGAACATCTCCTCGAGAGTTTTGCACCCCAAGGCACTGTGTAAACTCTTGTTTTGCACATAAACAACTGTACTACAGGCCTATGACCATAGAAAGAAAGGAAGACTCTGATCATGAAACATGGCTCTAGGTGCACCCACTATTGGACGGTTCTTCCTTTCTACCACTCCATTTTGCTGTGGAGTGTAAGGAACTGTCAACTGCCTCTTGATACCCTCATGTCTATAGAACTCATCGAATGCATGGGAAGTATACTCACCCCCATTATCTGATCTGAGTACCTTGATCTTCTTTCCTGTCTAGTTCTCCACAAGAGCTTTGAACTCTTGGAATCGAAGCAATACCTCCTCTGATCTCTTGCTTCTAAGGAGATCAATCCAGGTCTTCTTGAAAAAGTCATCGATGAAAGAAATGCAATACTCAAAAACTGTCAATGAGGCAGAAGACATGGGACCACACAAGTTTGACTGAATCAACTCAAGCACTCCCTCTGAACTGATGTCACTGCTTGGAAAAGTATTCTTGGTGTACTTTCCCAAAGCACACCCTATGCATACACCACTCTGCTCTGTGCTAAAATCTGGAAAACATGTGGTCATGTCTATCAGCATCCTCAAAGTTGAATGATGAAGGTGGTCCATCCTCTTGTGCCATAACTCACGCAACTCACTATTGCTCTGAGTGTGTGACAGTGCATGATGTGGTTGGAAGAGAAGCTTAAACAATTTTTCGCCTCTGACTCCAATCGCATATGAAGCAGATGGACCCTCTGCTTTAGGAAAGATGTAAGCATTTCCATCTAGGACATATACCTCATGCCCTCTATCCTCAATCATCGAAACTGATACAAGATTCTTCTTCAACCCAAGGACATACAAGACATCCCTCAGAAACATGGGTTGCATGAACTCCCTGTCAAAGTGGATTGTCCCACACCCAACTGCTCTCACCATTGTATCATCACCCAATACAACCTCCAACTCCAAGCCTGTCTTAGAAATCTTGGTGAACATGTCTCGAACACCTGTCATGTGACTCCAAGCACCACTATCAATGTACCAAGTGGAGGAAGTAGCGGAAGCACTCAGTTAAAGCCCAACAATCATGGAATGCTTCATGTGATCCTCAAAGTCCCTGCTGGTGATGGATGATGCTCTCTCTACACAACCACCAACAAAGAGAGAAAACTATCTCTCAAATCTAGCAGCATACTCATCAATCTCTGCTGAATTTGTCATCTATTGTTTCTTCTTCTTCTTGTTTGGGCATTGTCCAACATAGTGCCCAAACTTATGACAAACAAATCATTTCACTTTACTCATGTCCTTCTTCTCTCCATCTTGCCGCTTGGTTCCACCCTTGGAACCCTTCTTGAACTTCTTCTTCTTCTCCTTTGCTACTAATGCCACATTCTCCTCATCATCCTTGTTGTGAGATGTATTGCCCTATACATATCCCCTATGGTTCTCCTCTTGTATGAAATCATCCCAAAGACGATCCCATGAAGGTATGTGCTCATGAACAACCACTGATTCCACGAATACAATCCATGGCTTCGCCACACCATTCAAGGTTGTACGCACCAACTCAACACACTTTATCGCCTCTCTAATAGCTCCAAACTCATCACAAACCTGTGTAATCCTGGTGAGGTAAGTGGTCATATTCTCACCCTTGTTCATGTGAATGCTCTTTAACTTCTCCCTTAATACCATTTTTCAATTTTCATTGAAACATTGGTAAAGGTTAGTTAAAGAAGTCCACATCTTATGGCATGATCTTTACCTTATATGTGTAGAATCACATGATCTTTTATTGCATCAAGAATGATTCTTTTGGTCTTATAGCATGTGCATTAAAATTTAAAAAAAATTAACTGAAAACATAAAACACATGAGATTTCTTTTCTTCTTTTGAATTTTGGAAATTATGGCAGCCCTAAATTCTTAGAAATTTAAATTCAGTCACACACATGAAAATTAAATGCTAATATTTTTGGTCAAATTGACCCAGGAAAAACCTCGAAGGGAAAACCTGTTATTCAGAGAGATTTTATTATTTTCAGGCAAATTAAACTAATTTACAACATTACTTATCCCAACCAAAACGCCTTGGTAAACGTGCCAAACAATTACTGAATGGCCTACTAATTTTTTTTCAGAATTCTTCTCGAAATTCGTGTTGTATGAAACTATACAGATGGGTTGTACGAACTGTATTTTTCAAACAAATTCCATTTTTTGTATATTTTTCTTTAAAAAAATTCTCAATTTTATTTCTTGAAAATCGTGCTGTACAAACTGCCTGTAATTTGCCTCGATTCAATGCCCTTCCTCGATTTATGTGTTGTACGATGCCTTGAAATATGTTGTACAGTCTCCTTGGAAAATATGCCCAATATCTATTTTTTCTCTCCTTGGAAAGTGTGCCAGAAATTTAATGCTCTATTTCTTTGTCTAGTTTGAAATCTCTTCAAATCCTTCTCTTCTTCTTGCTCTATCCTCCCAAAAAATCTCTTTTGTGAAAGTGAACAATGAATTGATTTGTCTTTCCCAAGCCCTTTTTGTTTGAGTAACTTCCATCTCGAAATCAATGGCTTAGATTAAAAGCCAACTAAATGAGATCTAGGTCCCATCTAATTTCCTCATTAAAAAATCACTTTTTAATTAATAATGAGCTTTTAATGCTCACCCTCATCAATGCTCATAAAGTCACTTTTAAAATATAAACTCAAACATTCATTAAAAATGTCACTTTATCATAAAGTCCTTCACCTTTTAATTTGGCTAGGGACCACATTTAAATTGTTCTTGTCCACCCCAAGGCATGGGTGAACAAACACTTCCTAGGTAAAAAATCAACAGTTGTTCATTGTCACCCTTGAACATGGTACATATTTGTGTCTTGTCTTACAATTGGGAAGTCTACTTGTCTTTGAGTTACACCAATCCTCTGAGTCATTGTACTCGTGTTCATCCAAAAAGTGTCTTGGTTATCATCGGACTATGTTTTGGTCCCCATCTCCTCAAGTCAATGCTGCGAAGTCATTTTTCGTGCCTCACAATGTTCAAGGAAATTTTAATCCTAAGTCAATCATTCTGCAATATTACGAGTTTTCATCCTTGTGTCAGTCTCTGTTCATTTGGTCCATTATCTTACATCACTTTCCTATGTCAGCTTTTTGTTGATGATGGGGGATTCATCATGGCCCTCCTTCGATGAGTTTGTTCCTTTCGATTTCAATTCATTATCCAGGAATTGGACATAGAAACCGGTTAGTACCTTGGATCCTGCATGCCTCAATAGGAAGATTCATCACTTTCGACAGTGGGTTTACATTATTTACCTTTGATCAAATGATTATGTGAGTGTTCGACTTCAACTCATTTATTCACATTTGTTGGAATGTACTAGGGTACCTTGGGATTCATTGTCATTATAGGTGATTTCCCTCACACTTGTTAATGATTTACATCAATGATTGGAAATCAAGTGGTTTCTACCATGTTTCACATCAGTACATATATTCACATGATTAGAATCATACTATTTAAGGATTGTGATTAAGGCCTTGGGAACCTTTTTTTGTGCTTTACCTAGGTTGTGATAGAAATTAATCAAGTATTTGGTAGATTCTAGTATGGTTATCATGTTGGTAATATCACTAATGTATATATTGTCACATAGATCCACTTTGTATTAGTCCATGGTCATGTCTTTATTGTATCGTGGATCCAAAGTGTATTCTTTTATGGCCACGATCTCATCGAGTCATGGAGGTATAGATCCACATTGTATTTTTGGTAGCCATATCCTTAGTCAATGCTTTCATGGATCCACAATGTATTGGTCGACGACCATGCTTTGAGTTAGTTCATTCTGAGCATGGGTATTCCTACCTCAAGGATGATACATGTATACGATTTGATGTTTTTCTTGCAGCTTCCATCCATCTCTCCTATTCTGACATCCTTACACCCATATTTTTATAAAGTGTTTCGGCCACCAATTTCCTTTTCTGATCTCACACTTAAAGGGGTACCTGTTATACACCTATTTGTCAGAATTAGTTTCACCTACATGGGAAAGTGTTTGTCTTGCTCCCTAGATGTGTTTGAGGGAAATACCAAGTGTTTGTCATGGTCCTTAAACATGTTGGGAAGGGAAATCTATCATTAGGAGGTCGAAACCATATCATTTCACCTTGATTTTTACCCCTATTTGAGCATTATCATCACCTGCCTTATGTAGGGAGAGATGAAGTCCTGTTATTTCTCCTTGCTATGTTATATGGGAGTGATGAAGTCCCACTTCATCCCTCTGTGCCTAGTGCTAGGGGAGCGATAAAGTTGGTTTAACTACTCAAGCTTAGATGAAGGATATGGATTTGTGAGGATTTGGTTGGTTGGGATAGGGATTCGAGCCACCCTATCCTTCTATCCTTAGTAATATCAATATCACTTGATCCAACAAATCCTCTCTTCATCCAATCTTCTCTCCATGATTGTTATTCCTCCAAACCATATATAATGAGGGTCGTTCTCCTGTGAAAGGCTTGATGAAAGGTGAGAGAATCACACTTATGATCCTAAGACACCTTAAGGGGGTGAAAGGAGAGCTTGGAGGAGGTATTGTTGCATCAAATTTATGCTTGTAAGTGCTTCTTGTTTAGCTTTCCATTAATACAAACTTGTCCTATTCTCCCCAATTCATGTATTTTATGTGGAGTTCATGAATATGTCTATCATTTGATAGTTATATTTATACTTAATACACTCCTTGTGGTGGAAAGGAATTGCTCTCTTTATATGCAGGCTTACATTTGCATCTTAATATTGGATCTCAGGACTAAGAGTTGGATCAACTAGGAGTAGCGAGGACAACCATTTGAAAGAGAGGTAGGTCATCTACTTCCTTTTCTCTTCCTCCTACTTTGGTTGCTTGTGTATGAGTTAAGTCTAGGGAGATGTTAGTGTCCACTTGTTTTCTTTTAGCCTTGGATTGTAGGAGTCTCAATCCAAGGGAGATTTCACATGTCTATAGGGGAAATATTCCATGACAGGATTGATTTCATGGTCCAACAAAAAGTTGAGAACTCTTTCTCTTTCTTATTGCGAAGCAGAGTATAAGGAAGCTAAGGAAGCAACTAAAGAAGTAGTGCGGATCTAGGATGTTCTTACAGAGTTTGGAATGGTTCAGGATTCTCCTACTAAGTTCAGATGTGGCAATCATATTGCAATTCATCTTGCATGCAATCCACTATATCAATCTGATACCAAACACATTGACCTTGATACTCGTTACATTTGATATCTTGTTGTGGATGGTGTTATTTCTTTGGATTATTATCCCATGGAACAACAAGCAACAAGCAACATATATGTTCACCAAATCCATGACATTACTGAAGTTTGTGCATCTTCAAAATTTGTTTGGAATGCGGGAAGTTGTCATCAAGGGGAATGTTAATGTAATGCCATCTTCTTCTGTGTTTTTCCCTTCTGCCTAATCACCATTAAGGTGGAGTGTTCGAATGTGTAATGTTATTGGGAGTGTAATGATGTTTAGTGCGATATTGTGATCTCTTATCTAGCAAAGGAAGACACAATTTTTTCTATCATATGTAAAAAGAGTTATTCCACTTGCATCATGGAGTAATATTCCACTTTTACCATTCATGATATAAATAGATAGAAAATAATTTATCCCACATGTATTATGAGATGTTATTATTCCATACCGATATCTATATAATAGAGATGAAGGAGACTCTTTGGGTATGACATTGAATGTTATTGTGAGCAATATTGTAAATTTGTGATAAGCATATGTGGGTGGAGTTCAATTGTAAGAGTGGAGATTTTTGAATAAAGAAGATCATACATTTCCATGGATGTTTCCCCATTTGGGAATTTACCACATATATCTGGTGTACTATCTCTTTTTCTCTTGTCTCTCTCTTACTATTTGATTATTTGGTGCTTGTATGGATAAGAGCCTAGATTAGTTGATTCCTATTATTGATTAACATGCTTGTAAATGTATTGTTGTATGTTTATGCTTATTTCTCAATATTCTAACAGAAATCCATTATCATGTCCACTCAATCACCAAATTTTAAATTATGATAGTCGAATTGTGTGGGGGGGGAGCTATGAAAATGTGAGACTCGAATTTGGTGAGTATCGTCTCAAAACACATATGCTGGCCATAGATATGGGTGATGGTGTGATATTTTTAGGGGTAGAAAGGGTATATGCATAGGGTCCAATCACCATGGACCTCAAGGATTATACTTGAGTTTTAATTAAGACTCTCATACTCACACCCTCAAAGGGCTCTAGGCAACTTCCCTTAAAATCAAAAGTTCTCATTAGATGGAAAACTTATTGAAGAAATACCAGTATGGAATTATTGCTTACTTCCATGCCGCATAGATCTCTAGACAACATTGTTCTATAAATCCATTTCAAATTGCAAAAGGTTTTGAACAACCATCATTGGGTCTTTGAGACACCGAAGGGCTTACCCCCATCCATAGGTGAGAATGATCATGGTATACCCTTGATTATAGGTAGTCAAACCCAAAATGTATACATATATAGGCACCCATTTTCCTAAAATAATGAAATTGAAAATATAATTTAGGAGCTACTTTAGGTGGGATTCATTCATCCCCTCGTATTTATCCCTAGGGATCATAGTCTTAAAGAATGGAGAAAATTAGTGTATGTGTCCTAATTTTTGCGCACTCAATAAGTTGACCATGAAAGATAAATTCCCCATCCTAGTCATTCATGATCTTCTAGATGAGCTCCATGGTGCCAAATTTTCATCAAATGCGATTTTTTTCAAGATATCACCAAATCAAGATGAAAGAGGTTGATATTCCAAAGATAGCTTTCTAAACACATGAATGCCATTATGAATTTATGGTAATCTCTTTTGGACTATGTAATTTCCCATCTACATTTCAGAATCTCACGAATAAAATTTCATGGCCATATCATCGTACTTTTGTGTTGGTTTTCTTTGATGACATATTGGTTTATAGTAAAACTTGGAAGGCCAATGTACACAATGTTGAAAAATGTCTCTTGGTATTTTTGAATTTTAAGGGTTCTATATCATTTGTTGATTCAATAATTGGGTTAATTATCACTACACACAACTCTTGAACCTCAAAAAATTGATGAAAACCCTTGAACCTCAAAAAATTGATGAAAACCTGTGAATTTGAAGGAACATAACTTTGGATCATAAGCCACCTATGTAATTCCATCATCCCTTAAGTCAACATCACAAGCCAAAATTGTCAACAACCTATAATCATGGGTGTCTCACTTATTTACCTCAAAAATCTCATTCACTTACACATCTGAACCTGAGATAGGTCAACTGCCTCTTTCTAATATAATCCTAAAGCAAGAATATCATCACGATCAACTCCATATACTTAAGATGATCTAGCAACCTTATCCTTGTACTCTACAATACTTGTATCAGTTACAGACTTGGAATAAATCTATGATTCCACCATCAGTAGGAGTGTTCTTTTAGGTTCATTGCATATGTTTCTTAATCATCATTTTGGATCCATCATATAGGTTTTTTGGAAAGATGTATGGATGTAGACTTAATTCCTAATTTTCCCAAGATAGAACACAGACTTTGTAGTGAGAGGAATAAACATGTCTTTCATAGAGCCATCATGGATTTACTTTGTAGTGAGATTTGCAAGACTAGGTTCAAAATTAATTACCTTTCACATAAAATATGAGATTTTCACATCAGTTTAGCCATCAATATCCTATCATATGTATGGTCATGAGTAGATGTTCGCTTTACCTTGAAATATGCCAAATTTTAAGATAATACCATTAAGAAAAAGTGTGACAAAGTCTCATTTGGGAATTCATAATTGAACCTCTACAAATTAATACATATAGGACCAACATGTATCCAACATAGATTATGATAATTGACTCACATTTGGGATTGTAGCATGGGAGAATGTATATTCAATAACTTAGTCATGTTTGACAAGTTATTGGAATATGTACCTAATAACAAAGTGAAATGGGAATTCATCAAGGAAATGGAATTGGAAATTACACCAATAGGAATGAACAATGTGTTGGGGAACCTCTTCATATGAACCATAGAATAGAAAATAAAATAACAGAAGGGAATTGTATTCCAAGAGAGGTGGTGTCTAAAGACATCGTTACAACACTTAAGCACAATGCATTGTGATCAGATCATCACAATGCAATTTCATATACAATATGATCTTTCAAAGTTTGATATCAACACAACCCATGGGGTTGTTCTTTTATAATCTCCAGATCTAACAAACTCCCTTGAAGTGAGGAGGATCTGCAATGTCCCATAGATTAGTTGATTGTTCTAGTTTACCTAACCACGACCTCGCTGACCATTTAGTCAACCAATTAGTCAAGTCTTTGAAATTCCAATAGACCACTCAATTAGGCCTCTAGTTGAATTTTTTTCTAGTCAATTATTGTCTATCGACTAAATTTCTCTAGAAGATACGAAGGTATGATGAACCTACATAACTCTTGGTTCCAACGCCCCCCCCATTAGCATAATGCTCTAGACATTCAAGAGGTGAAATTAAATTCTTTGAACACCCCCCCATAATTGTAGCTGCCTAAATCCCAAGTATAGCCTAAAGTTTCACAAACTTAGCTTTTGGTAAAGGCTTCATAAGATATAAGTGATTTGATCATCTCTCCCGCAATAAATAAGTGAGACAACATTGTCCTGTACCAATTGTCTCAAATGACGAACATGAAGTTCAACATGCTTCATTTTGTTTTGAGCAACAAGATTATTAGGAACTTGTATTGTATGTTGATTGTCACAATGGATAATAGTCAAGTCCTAAACAGGAAACCCAAGATCTGCTACAAGTTGATGGAGCCAAACTTCCTTTGTACTTGCATTGACAATGACACGATAATATGCTTCTGTAGCTGAAAGAGAAACTACTATCTATTTCTTACATGACTATGCCAAGAGTCTAGATCTCAATCGAAACACATAACCAGAAATGGAATTTTGGTCATCAATGTCACCTCCCCAATTGGAATTAGTAAACCTAACCAATAGTTATGTACTTTGACAATATTTAATACCATATTGATAAGCAAGCTTTAGTATAGCGAACAATTCTCTTTGTAGCTTTCCAGTGGCTTTCTCGAGGATCCTGCATGAACTGGGAAGCCACACTAACAAAGGAGAGATCAGGTCAACTGTGAGTTAAGTAAATCAGATTATAAACCAATTGTTGATAAAGATTGGTGTCAACTTGCGAAGAGTCACAACCCTTTGACAATTTTACGTCCAACTGATTAGGTGTAGCGCAAGACTTACAATCATCCATTTTGAATCATTTCAAAATATCCAAATCATATTTATGTTGAGAAAAAAATATACCATCATTCATTTGCAAAATTTGAAGGCCCAGAAAGAAGTGCAACAGAACAAGATCAATCATTTCAAAGGTATCGACAAGTTGTTTCTTCAAACAGAAAATGAGTATGACATTACTTACAGTTATGACTAAATCATCAACATACAATGCCACAATCAAAGTGTCACCATGAACATGTAATATATAAATACTATGATAAGATTCACAATGTTTGAAGACAAGATTGACAAAGAAATGATCACTCGTTTCAGACAAAGCACCTCGACCATACAATGACTTCTTGAGTTGACAAAAAATCCCAGAATCTATCACAAAAATAGGAGGTTGTTCCATGTAAATTTATTTAGACAAATCTCCATGAAGAAAAACACTTTTAACATCTATTTGATGAAGTTCCCACCAAAATAAGAAATGAGAGAAAGAATCAATTATAGAGAGTTCATCTTTGCAATAGGGGAAAATGTTTCAATGTAGTTGATTCCTTCTTGCTGATAGAATCCCTTGGATACCAAATAAGCCTTGTGATGTTCAAAAACACCATCGAAAGTAAACTTGGTCTTATAGACCCATCAACACTTCACAACATTATTTCCTTGCAGTCAAGGAACGAGTTCCTAAGTCTGATTCTTCTCCAAAGAATCAATTTTAGTAACCATAGAATGTTCCCATTCAGGCACTCTATGGGCATCAACATAAGTGTTGGGATCATAGGTTTTAGGAACACATGCCATCAATGCAGAAATGCCATGTTGTTTCTGACTGTGGGTCTGACGATTAATACTAGTGTCTCCAGCATCGGGTCCAACAACTTAAATTGTTTTACATCTCGCCAAGGTAAACAGGTCAGTGGTGATTCAAGTAATTCATGGTTAGTTGAATGAGTAGGTGCGTCAACATTCTTAGTAGATGGAATAGAATTTGACTTAGGAGTAGAATTCATTGGTTTAGTTGAAGCTCCAAAGAAGGGTATAGTCGATCTAGATTTTTCAAAAATATCAAAACGATCACTGTGAAATAGACTAGAAGATGATTTCAACAACTTATTACCTCAAATATTGCATTTTTTTCTCAAAATGATCTAACTTTTTATAGTTCAAATAGTCGATAGGATTTTGATTCATCAAAATAACCCATCATGAGGCAAGCATAACTCTTTCCATCCAATTTCTCCCTACAATTACCATTGATATCCAACAACATATCCAAAGATTCTAAGGTGTCCAATAGAGGGTTTCCTTTACATCCACTTCTTGATTGGAATTATGTCGTTGACATCTCTAGTTGGAACAAGGTTCAAGAGTTAGTTTGAATAGTAAACAACTTCTGCCCATATTTTAGTTGAAATATCTTTGGTCTACAATAGGCACAGAGCCATTTCTACCAAAGTCCAATTATTTTTCTTTGTGACTACATTCTATTGTGGGGTGTGAGGGATGCATCTTTGCTAAGAAATACCATTTTACAAGAGATAAAATTCAAACTATCGACTTGCATATTTGCCACCATTATCTAATATCAAGCCTTTAATGGGTCGACTGCATTGCTTCTCAGGAAATGCCTTAAATTCCATAAATATTTCAAATACATGACTCTTATTCTTCAAGAAATATACCCAATTAAATTTAGATAAATCTTGAGTACAAGTTAAAATATACTTCGCACCTGCTAATGAAGGTTTGTTCATACAACAGAGATCACTATGAACAAGTTCCAATCGGTTTTTTGTTCCCCATGCTTTCCTGGAATCAAATGGTTCATGATGATGATTTCCAAGAACACATCCTCGATGAACTCCATTAGGTTGAATAGTCTTTGGAAGACTAGTAACCATATTGTTTATTACCATCATATTCAAACTTCAAAAGTTTAGATGTCCAAGTCGTTCATGCCAAATTTTACTTTTGTTGTTGGTTTGAGCAATGAGTGCAGTCGGTCCAATTGGTTGAAAACCTTGCTTAGGAGAATCACATAACTTGTAAATTCCACCTTTGGGATCTAAATATCCTAAAGCAACAGTCGCCCCTCAAGCCTCAAAACCTTTACAATAAAGAAATATGACCAAAATTCAATAGTATTCTTAGTTTGTGTAAGTTGTGCAACCGACAACAAATTTGCAATCAAGCTAGGCACATGATAGACATTGGATATTTGACCATGTCGTCATTGTGACATTTCCACTTCCAACAATTGTGTGAGCATAATCATCAACTACATAAATATTCTATTATGAAGCTCCACTTAAGGAAGATAACAGAGAAACATCCTTAGCCATATGATGAGTACAAACATAATCGACTATACATTCCATTTGAGTGGTACGAGCATGTAATGACTAAAAAGTGTTAACACAAAATGTAGAGTTTTCAGTAGGTTAGTTGATTGACTAACCAGTCGATGCACCTTCCTTGAGATGCTTGACCTTTTCCTCCAAGTCCTTCATATTCTTCCAACAAGTCTTCTTGACATGTGCTAGCTTTCCATAGTAGTGACATATTTTCTTCTTTGGATTTTCCTTTGTCGATGATGACTCATTGATCTTTCCCTAGTAGGTTGATCGATACATTTTGGTTGATTATCTAGTTGACCATGTTCTTTATAGTTTTTCTTGACCTTGCTTTTGAGCAATTGAGCTAGTGTTTGTTACCAAGCTTCCCTTCTTCAAGCAACTTTTGTTGTTCTTTAATCAACAAATCGTAGAATACATCAAGGTGAAGTCCTTTCCATCTTGCTTGCGTGACATCCAATTGGCATGAAATGAAGAGCATAACACATCATAAGTTGTCATCAAATTCATCAGGACCAATTCAATGAGTTTCCCATTTTTCTTAGGAAAACCCTTACCACATTCTTCCAATTTAATTGTAGCACCTTGATGCAAGCTAAGTAGTCCTCAATCCTTTCAACATAAAGGGGTTCCAAGTATCAACTCTTTCTCTATTTGGATTCCTTCACATTCATTAACCTTGTTGAATAGTGACTTCATCTTACTCCAAATGACATGAGGACAATTAATCCCACTTGTGTGAAAGAAAATCTCCCATGAAATGTAGGTCTTAATGATCCCAACATCCTCATCCTTCTTTCCATCAATGACAAAATTTTCCTGGTCATCTGTTGGGTTTGGAATAATGACCTCTGTATATTTCCATAGTCCCTTGCTTTTCAAAAAAGTTTCCATATCTAGATCCCAAATTCCATAGTTGTGTCCATTCAAAATAATAGGCTCTATCCTGGAAGTCATCCTTCTAATCAAATAGATATGATCCAAATTCAAAGAAGAGATCTTAGTCGACAAATCTTTATTGCGAGTCGATCAACTCTAGATCCAACTCAGGATGATTCATAGACAACATGCTAGGTAAAAACCAATATCTTTGATACCATGTTGGGGAAACTCTTCATATGGACCATAGAGGGGAATTATATTCCAAGAAGAGAGTTGGTGTCTAAAGATGCCATTACAACACTTAAGCACAAAGCAGTGTGATAAGAACATCACAATTCATTATAATAGACAATATGATCATTCAAATTTCGATACCAACACAACCCATAGGGTCGTTCTTTTATAATCTCTAGATCTAACGAACTCCCATGGAGTGAGGATGATTTTATCCTTAAGTAGAAGTCATTGGTTCTAACCATTTCCATGAAATCCACAATGTACCATAGATTAGTCAACTTTTTTAGTTAAGTCGACCATGGCCTTATCAACCATTCAATTTATAGATCAATCGAGTCTTCGACTCGCCTAGTCGACCACTCGGTTGGGCCTCTATTCGCCTACGTTGCTAGTTGATTGTTATCTATTGACTGATTGTTTGTAGAAGATCCATATGTGTGATGAACCCGCATAACTTTTGGTTCCAATACAAAGCATATTCAATATTAGCGGTAGAAACTTGAACAATAGATTATGCATTAAATAGAATATTAGGTTAGGAACAATAGTTATCAACATGGTGAATGGAAATACTCAAGTAAATATGCATGTGGATAATAGATCCTTTGTCAAATCATCACCTAGATCAGGTAATATGGATAATAGTAAAGTAGTAAATCTAAATAGGGACATTATTGTCAATCCTGTTTTCTTGAATACCAAGATCTTAGATAACATATCAGATCTAAATTCCATGGTATTGGAAAGAAAATAAAAAACTAAATCCATGGTTATTAATGTTATTGCACATATATTCGATGATAATCCCATAATTAACCTTAACTATTATAGCAAGACTAAGTTCAACTTTAAATTCCTCCACCAAAAATGATTGTGATGCCCATGAAAACCTTACCATGACAAGACCTAGGGATCAGAAAAAATATATTCATTAATCTTTCTAATTTCCACATTGATGATATCATTAAAATATTATTGGAGAGAGGACTAAGCTTTATTATAGCACCCCGCAAGATTCCTATTGATTACCTTGGAGCAACAGGTGCAGGGAGATCCTCCTAGATCCCGATGCAAATTCATGGGGATAGGATGGGATACAAATAATAAAGAAGAATGATATTCCCTCTTCATATGATTAGATTTCAACATCCCTTAGCACTAAAAAATTCCTAATCTTGTGGGATTCCCTTATTGTAATTTTACAAACAAGGAAAATGATATCTAAGAAAGATATGATTGTCGGGAGACTACACTATATAATCGTGCCTCCTATGACAGATTAGAGAACTAAATATCATTCATATTCATTAACACAACAATTATATGGTTGACTAGCTTGCAAACCATGCCACCAACTTATTAAGGGGAGTATTAGTTCAAAATGGGGGGAACTAGCAACACAGGTGGCTCCCCTAGATTATTAAGTAGTGAGTGGTAGGTCATGGGTTAAACCGATCCCATTTTGCAAGGTTAGCACCCACTGGTGTTTCACATATCAAGGTATCAAAGTCTCTTTGCATTCAATCAAACACATGTGAGAAGCCTCACGAAGACCCTTCTCCTTGGTAAGCATTGCATCAAGTTTATTTTATATGGTGATCTTTAGTATTTTGTCAGATGTATATGTGATTTTTTTGGATAGGGATGTCTATCCTTATGGTTGAGGAAGCCTCTACATGGTAGCATTTTGAGGGACACCTTGAGTAACTTTAGGTCTCTACTCGGTTGTGTGTTGGCATCCTCAATCTAGGTGGCAGGCATGTTCATTATTTGGGTCTGTCTCTTTTTTTCCTCGCAATTTCTTTGAGGATTCTTGATTGTGGGTTCAGTTGGGAAGTGTTTTGGGGCATCAATATTATTTTTCGATTGAATAAGTTAGAGGACCTGGATATGGAGGAGTCAACTTGGGTTGCAAGCTTAGGGGAGGTTAAATCTAATATTCAAGAGCTTAAGGTGATTATGTATTAGGTGAACTAGCTTGATGGGGTTTTGGCTACCATTGAGCATGTTACTTCCCCCGTCTCCCACCTAGAAATTCACTTTGATGACTGAGAGGGGAAAGTGAGAGTGTAGCGTTCTCATGAGCTTTAGAGGTTGTCCATCACTGTGGATATCCATTATGAAATGTTGGTTGGCGGTCAATCAAGAAATAGTAAATATGAAGCTTCTAGGCCTATGGATGAAGATTCATCTTAACATCGTACTAACTCCATCATGGACATCTCCAACTCGCTTGGACAAGCATAAGAGAATAGGTATCTGCAAGAAATTTAAAGTGGTCATAGTTCTCCTTAATTTATCTTCTTTATGTTTTTTCTTGTTTTCTTGTTAGGTTAGTTTGTACAAGTTAATCACTGCTAGATTATAGCCACACTTGTTGTAATAGCCTCAAGGCTACAAGAATATAATAGGCTACATGGAAATGCCCTGATGGACAATGGGTCGTTCTATTTTTTTGGAGACATTGTAACTTTTTGGTTGTTTGTTGCATCCCTTCAATATCAAATGCTACCCATTTAAGTTATAATAATAATAATAAATCAATATTGAATACCTCCTACGTAACATTAAAAATAGAACTAAAGGTATCTTAGAGAGCATCAAATGAAATACCCCTCATTGATTCTTGGTTAGGAAAAACCACTTGAGAAGAATATCTTCCTCTTAAAACCATCAACAATACTAAAGAAGAATATATTTCGCTTAAAACCCTCAACAATAACCATGATGTGGTAGTTATAAAGAAGACAAGGATGGGTTAATGGTCCCCGTGAACACAATTTTCTATAATAAAATTGGTGGACCTCCTCAACAATAGTGGGAGTTATAAGAATATAAATAAAACTCCTTAAAAAATATTGCAAATGAGGTCTCCAATGCTATCGAATGAAGCAATAAAAGTGATGAGGTGATGGAATTAATTTTCAATTTCCCATCTACCCCAAGAATCTATGTCCTCCCCAAAAGTTATAAGGAAGGAGAAGACCTCATACCCATACTGAACACCATAGGAGGTCCCACCTATCTTCTCACTAAACACTTTGCTTGTAAACTCAAGCCCTTGGTTGGAAACACTAGATCCTTTGTGAAGAACTCCAATTTCTTCATCAATAATATTAAGCAAATTAATCTTGACACTAATGAACTTCTTGTAAGTTTTGACATAGTCTCTCTCTTCACTAAAATATCAATTGATGGAAAAATAAAGGTCACTAACAATATCATTAGCCAAAACATTGCAAAGTTAGTTAATATTTGCCTAAGATCAACATGTTCAATATTGTAACTTCAAAGGATATTCTAAATGTATTTTACTAATGTAACCCAAGGGAGATGTTAGTATTCCTCTGACGCGGTGTTACTATGGTATTTGGTGATCATAGAGTCATGAGGTAAGGCCTCCATTGTGAGTCAGGTCTTTAGCACCCTAATAAATATAATATAATATTGTATTGAGTCTTCCTAAGTGAAGTTGGCCCACTTAGTTAAGTGGGGCCGACTTGTTAGGTTAAAAGTCAAGTGACGAAAAGAGTTTAAATAGAGGAGATGTGTTCCTCATTTGAACAAACACTCACTTGTGCACAACACATAGGAGAGAGAGATATATATATCTGTTGGAGGAGGCACACCTGTCTAGGGTCTTATCTTTTAATTTTTATACATCTTATATAGAGGAAGTTTTGTTGGGTTTTCTTCCCCATGAAGGTTTCCTAGGATAAATCTTTGTGTTCTTTTGTGTGGCCGTGCTTGTCTATCTTTCAGTGATATTTTGACTATGGTTATGCTGTTATGATGCTAATGGTAATAAGATTTTATATAACCATTAAAAACTTAACATAGTATTAGAGCCATCCTGAAAGAAGTCTTTGTACAACCGAAACAGTGCTACAACTACAACTATTGAAGATTAGGGTTTCATGCTTGAAAACCCTAAAAGACTAAAACTAGTCATTTTGGTGCATTCGCTATATATCGTGATTGGAGAAGGCTACAGAGCTGAACCTTTTATAGGTCAAAGATAAATTCCTGATGTACCCTTTATAAAAGTTTCAACCTCAGATTCACTATATTCTAGGAGATATGATTTCTCCAAATCAATTTTCCAGACTCTCCCAGGATTCATAGACTTAAACAAGTGACCTAGGGATAATTGCTATATGTCAGGCTACGAAGGTCCAAATGAAATTTCATAAGATTTTCAAAATAGGACAAGGACTTTAATTTCTCTGGTAAAAGTTTCAGACACCGAAGGTGAAACAGTGACATGTGGAAGTCCGTACAAGTTCGTTATGCTGAATAGTCCTGAAATAAGTCACCTTGGGAAAACTCGCATAAGTCCCAATTGGTAAAACCAATTATGATATAACCTAAGGTGTGGGAAAGAGGACAGATGATGCTACCTAAATACGAAGTTTTAGACACAGAGGAGTAGTCCTTTCGGATCTATCGCAGAAACAATATCAGGCATTTCTGCAAAAGAATTTGAAGAAAACTAGGGCATCAAATATTTTTCAGTTCTGATCGCAATTTTGTGAAAATGAGTATGTTTCTTAGCTCACCTTGAGGAGGTGCATATTTATATCCAATCATATCTAAAATATACCTAATTTGAAAAATTAGGGTTTCTCTATCAAACCCTAGGTCCACCGGAAGCAGCATTCCAGAAAAGCTTTCAATCAAGCATGAGATTGAAGCAATATCATTGGTCAAAAAAGAAGTTGCAGATCCAGAAGGAGATGGTGACAAACAAACAAAGATAAGTATTTTAATTGTCTTTCATGTATATGATGTGTATTATGCATGATAGAATGTTTGTATTAAATGACAGTATACTACTAATATGCATGTTATGGGTAAGTATCCCATGGTGCTATACAACACTCCATTGCTAGTTATCTAGAATGAAACCTCTTTGTTGACATATTGGATTAAGTGCACAATATCAATGACACCATGGTAGAGATGGAAGGAATCTAGAAAGTTTCCGTGAGATATGGATGGATGTTGTATTGGATAAACAGTTGCATGATGCATAAGAATTTTTTGTTATATTGCATATGTCCTATGAAATGGTTCTAACCATGCAACTGGTGCACTTGAATTGTAGGAAAGGTCGTGTACAACCGCCTACAAGAAAAGGAGAATGAGACTTGTTCCAAAGAACAAGTTATGACAATTCAAGATTCACTCCAATAAACATGAACTTGAATCTCCTAGGGTTAGAGACATCGTGACAGAAGAAAGTGCTTCAGAGAGTGGTAGATCCACCTCGAGAGATGAATACCATATTGGACATGAGAGATAATTCAAGTGAAGAAAAGTATGAATGGACTTCCAAACCAAAGTAAGAGGACTCATACACACTCTAGTTAGGTGACATCATTGATGCAAACCCTTCTAGCTATGGAGGAAGCTATTATCAAAGAGTAATAGTTGATCATGGGGACTGATGTCTAGGATATGATTCTGAGACCTGAAGGAAATTCCATAGTGTCTTCCATATGGATCTACAAGAACAAGTATACAAATCAAGATTCGTGGTTTGTCTTAGAAAGAATAGACTATGGAATGGCATACTCTATTGACCAGAAACACTTCTCTAGTAGAAGTATATATTGAGTAAAGAACCACTTGTACAGAATAGGCTTTGTACGAGCTTATAAGGAACCCATAGAAAAGCAAATCCAAGAGCTTGAAAGATCACCTAGAGTGATGAATATATTAACCACGGCTACAAGTTTGAATATGGAAACCTATAGAAGATAACAAGCTCACAGATGGGTGCAAAAGGAACTTTTCAACAAAGTTCAAGATAAAGGGATCTTGGTATCTTGTAACCTAAGATGGATACATATTAGCATAGGATGCTACCTATCCTTCCAATCGAGAATGCAGAGAGAGGATAATGCTCTGATTTAGGGGGAGTGCCTACAGAAGATCCTCGAGTTCGACATGATACGATAAGATGGACAACTCCCTGCTGGACTAAGAATTTACCAAGAGGAAAGTGGGTTCTAGCATTCAAGGTTGAATGCGGAAGACTGGGATATGTCGATGACCTGATAGAATGAACTCATGGTAGAAGCAATTATGGAAGAATACCAGAACGATGTTTGGGATATACCCAAACCAGAAAGCAAGAGTTTGGTGTCTTCCACGTGCATTTGTCGTTGATGAAAGTCTTGAAAAATACAATATTTGTGGCTAGAGGATTCTCTCAAGAGGGAATCGGCTATGAAGAGAAATTTTCTCTAGTAGCAAGGCACACTTCCATCAGAACCATCATGGTACTTGCTTCCATGATGAAGTGGGATCTACACCATATGGATGTAAAGACAACCTTCTGTAATGGTGTGATGGAAGAAGAGGTTTACATCGAACAACCACAAGGATTTGAAGTCGAAAACATAGAGACTCATGTATGCAAGTTGAAAAAGGCTCTTTATGGACTGAAGCAAGCTCTTATAGATTGGTATGGAAGAATAGATAGCTTCTTGACAAGCTTGGTCTTTACCAAGAGTAAAGTTGATCCTAACCTTTACCTTAAGGTTATGGATGATGAACCTGTCATATATTGATGTATGTGGATGATCTATTTCTAACTGGAAATGAGAAACATATCGCATATTGCAAGAATAGGCTAGCTGAAGAATTCGAGATGAAAGATCTTGGATTGATGCATTATTTCCTAGAGCTGGAAGTGTGGCAGAGCCCAGAAGGAATCTTTCCAAAACAGGGAAAGTATGCTGTGGAAATATTAAGAAGATTTGATATGTTGGATTGTAAATTCATGGACACACATGGATACCAACATGAATTTGTTGTCTCATGAGACATCATAGTTAGTGGATATGACTCAGTACATACATATTATTGGGTCATTGATATATATGCCAAATACAAGGCCAGATATATGCTTTGTTGTGAACACCTCGAGTCAGTATCTAGTTAAACCTATATGTGTTTACCTAATAGTTATATTAAAGCATGTGATAAGGTACCTTAAAGGTATGACAAACTTGGGACTTTACTATGGTAGAGATCATGACTATAGATTATATGGATATACGGATTCAACTTGGGCAGGAAGTGTCACAGACAAGAAGAACTCCTCAGATGGATGTTGTGGTCTGGGATTTGCCATGATCTCATGGTTTAGTAAGAAACAGTCCAGTGTCGCTCTCAGTACGGATGAAGCAGAGTACATTGCAGATTTTTCCACTATTTGGGAATCCATATGGCTTCGAAAAACTAATGTCAGGACTATTTGACATGGAGTTAGATACCACAGTGATTCTTTGTGACAACCAGAGTTGCATAAAGATGACAAAGAATCTTGTGGGATATGGCACTAAAGGGAGATATAAAACTCCAGTATGTAAGTACCGACGAGCAAGTTGTTGATGTGGTGACCAAGCTTTTGTGACAAGCTTGGAGTAGTTCAAAAATACTTTCCTTGCAAGGAGGAACAATGATGATGCTACTACATACTTTCCTTGCAAGGAGGAAAATTGATGTTGATATAGATATTTTCTCGAAATGGAGAAACATGTCAAAGCTATCGACCCTTCTCGGAAAGGAGAAACAAGTTGAAGTTATAGACCCTTCTCGGAAAGGAGAAATAGGTTGAAGATATAGACTCTCTTCAAAAAAAGAAGAACAAGTCAAATATATGGGCTCTATTTGAAAAAGGAAGAATAGGTTGAAGATATAGACTCTCTTCGAAAAAGGAAGAAAAAGTCAAAGATATGGGCTCTCTTCGAAAAAAAGGAAGAACAAGTTGAAGATATGGACCTTCTTTGGAAAGGAGGAACAAGTCGAAGATATGGACTATCCTCGGAAAGGAAGAATAGGTCGAAGATATGAACCCTCCTCAAAAAAAAGGGGGAGTAGGTTGATAATATGAATCCTCCTGGAAAATGGGGAGTGATGATGAGACTAACATCGATGATGGGATGACAATGATGCTCCAGGATGGAAGAGGCCAAGTGCGCTTGAAGATGCTGACAATATACAACATTCACTTGTGGACGATAGTATCCTCTCTTGAGGATGGAAGGTATAACACTCTGTTCATGAGAGTGGTCCTTACTAGTTAAGGATGGCCCTGCAGATATTACTCTCGCATGAAGAGTACCCATATTCACTTGTGGATGATAGTATCCTCTCTTGAGGATGGAATGTATAACACTCTATTCATGAGAGTGGTCCTTACTAGCTAAGGATGGCCCTACAGATGTTACTCTCATGGAGAATACCCACATTCAGTTGTGGATACTGTAGAATAACACTCACTCATGAGTGGTCCTAACCTTAATGGTATGGATGCTCTATAATGAGTCCTCATGGATGACAGGACTGGAATTTTGTATGCAGTCGAGATCTGCTCTGCAAACGATACTCTTGTATGGAGAGTATGCCTACATTCATATGTAGATACCATAGAATAGCACTCGCTTAGGAGTGGCAATAACCTATGTGTTATGGATGCTCTATGATGAGTCCTCATGGACGTTGTAGTATAACACTCACTTGGGAGTGGTCCTAACCTATGTGGTATGGATGTTCTATGATAGGCCGACATTTTGTATACGGTCGAGATCTGATCTGCTGACAATACTCTTACTTGGAAGAGTATGCCTACACATAAGTGTAGATACTGTAGTATAACACTAACTTGTGAGTGGTCCTAACCTGTGTGGTATGGATGGTCTACGATGATTTCTCACGAACGATAGGGTCGGAACTGGGTGCGGTCGATATGTACATTTAGTTGTAGACGATTCAACTGATCGATTTCATGGATCATGCTGATGGATGATTGCATCTCCCTTGGACTTATGTCCTAAAGTGATCGGGATTGATCATCCCACAAATAGATCATGTGTACTACAGGTACCGTGGCGGTGAAGGATCAAGTAGATCTAAACACAACAACAAAGGGTTAAGTAGATCGAAGTGCAATTGCAAAGGATCAAGAAGGATCGAAGTGTTTCTGCAAAGGATCGAAAGGATCGAAGTGTTGCTGCAAAAAAGATCGAAAGGATCGAAGTGATGCTACAAGAAATTGATAAGATCAAAAGGCTGTTGCAAAATATCAAAGTGCTGATGCAAAGGATCGATAAAGATCAAATTGTTGCTGCAAAGGATCGAGAAGATCGAAGTGTTGCTGCAAAGGATTAGAAGATCGAAGTGTTGCTTCAAAGGATCATAAGATCGAAGTGTTGCTGCAAAGGATCAGAAGATCGAAGTACTACTGCAAAGGATCAGAAGATCAAAGTGCTGCTACAAAGGATCAAAAGATCGAAGCGTTGCTGCAAAATGATCAAGTGATCATGTGATGCAGAAGATGAAGAGTAACTATTCCAGTTACTGATTGTGAAAACTTCCTGTGACGTATAGATGTATAGCCTCGATGATGTTGCAGATATTATCTCTCTGGTCTTCTATAGTCTATGATGATGTTGTCAGTAGAATAACCTTCTCGTTAAGGGGGAGTGTTGAATATTGTAACTTCAAAGGATATTCTAAATGTATTTTACTGATGTAACCCAAGGGAGATGTTATTATTCCTCCGACGGGGTGTTACTATTGTATTTGGTCATCATAGAGTCATGAGGTAAAGCATACATTGTGTGTCGGGTCTTTAGCGCCCTAATAAATATAATATAATATTGTATTGAGTTTTCCTAAGTGAAGTTGGGTCACTTAGTTATGTGGGGACGACTTGTTAGGTTAAAAGTCAAGAGACGAAAAGAGTATAAATAGAGGATATGTGTTCCTCATTTGAACACATACCTCACTTGTGCACAATGCATAGGATATATATATATATATATATATATATATATATATATATATATATCTGCTGGAGGAGGAACACCTGTCTGGGGTCTTGTCTTTTACTTTTTATACATCTTATATAGAGGAATTTTTGCTGGGTTTTCTTCCCCATGAGGGTTTCCCAAGATAAATCTTTGTGTTATTTTGTGTGGTTGTGCTTGTCTATATTTCAGTGATATTTTGATTATGGTTATGATGTTATGATGCCAAATGTTATAAGATCTTATATAACCATTAAAAACTTAACACGACATTTTTTAGTTTATATGGGGAAATATATGAATAGACATGTGGAGTTTCCATGGGATCCCTCCTATATCCCATTATGGATATTTTTTCATGTAGGATCTTGAAAAGAAATACATTACCTCTTCCTTTCTTAAACATAATATTTATATTAGATTTGTGGATGATGCCTTTGTTATTTGGTCCCATGGTTGGGAAAACTTGGGAAAATTTAAGGATCACCTTAATAGGAATTCTGAAGATATCAAATTCACGATCAAAGTTGAAATTGATGGTAGGTTTCCCCTTTTAGACATCCAAATAACTAAACAACAATACATGTCTTTGGAAAACCAATTTTAGAGAAAGAAGAGCCACACATAACAATACCTCTATGCAGAATCCTACCATCATCTATAACGTATAAACTTGGATTTCTCAACAATTTAGCAACAAAAAATATTTCCATGCAAAATCCTAACATCATCCAACACAAAAATTTGGAGTTCTCAACACTCTAGAAACTAGATTCTTGAGAATCTCTAATGACAATCATATATAAGAAGAAAATATACATATCCTCAAGGCCTTTAAGGAAAATGGTTATAGTGAGTCTCAGTGGAATAAGGCCTTTGATAATTCCAATAGAGGATCAAGGAACAAAGATAAGATCAATGGTGAAGTATCCAAAGTTTTCTAGGCATACATACAAGGGACAATAGACAAGCTAGCTAGAGCTTTGAAGAAGAAGAACATTGGAGTTAATTTCAAACCCCTAACCACAATTAGGAACTCCCTCGCATTTGTTAAGGATCCCATTGATCTCATTAACCAAAATGGTTCCTACATGATTCCTTGCTCATGTGGAAACCCCTCCATTGGAAAAATTAGACGCTCCTTCAAAATTGAGATTCATGAACATGCAATCGACATTAATAATAACCATATTCCTTCCTTCACTCTAGCTAAACACTCAGATAAGACAAAGATTCTTATTTTCATAGAGGATACCAAAATTCTAGCCAAAGTGTTTTTAGCATAGAAATAAAACTCCAAAGTAAACCAAATAGTTCCTAACTTTTATTTCTTAAGATCCCATAGAGAAAAATTGGTCTAAATGAATGTTAACTGTCATAATCATCATCATTAGCTTAACTCCTTTTTCTCTTTATCACTTTTTGAATTACTATGATTTTCTTCCCAATATATTTTAATATATATTAAAAATAATAATATATAACTTTGAAAAAATAATATAGAAATTTGAGCTTACGAGTTTAAACTTTTTAATATAAAACCTTTCTCCTTAAAATAAAATTTCAAATATAAAAGTTTTTATTTTTATTTTTAACCTTTTCTGTATCGGATCTCTTATAATTATTATGTCACTGCATGTGATATATATGAATCATTCATTTGTATTAATTCACTTGGATATGCACAAAAATATTAAGTTTTCTAAAGTTTGTAATTTTCTATATTAAATATAATTAAAAAAACACATTTATTGGAATGTTTATTGGTGTTTGATTGCTGATGCTAGCATCGATTTTTGCTTCCCACTTTGGCGGTGGAGATGACATCATTTAGTAATGTGATGTATAGGAGTTTTGAAGAGTATTGTACATTTATGTGTAAAGTATTTTAATGATTTGACATCGCCTACATTGGAATCCATTAATTGCAATGTCTGGCATGCTCGAAACATTTAAAAAAAAAAAAAAAACTAACATTAATATATTAGTTTTGATGGATGGTAAGCGGTTTCATATTAGCATTATATGATGATTTGACATCGGAGACAACCCATTTGATCACGTTTAACTTATTTGTAGTGTAATTATTTTCTGAGTGACATATGAACAACACTTATTTTAATTGCGATTACCAAATACCTATAGTTTTTGGGATGGTGTTTATCTCATTTTTATGAGCACACACATCACATCACATAACCATCTAAATTTCCCATAACTAGCCGTCTATTTTCATACGTTAAGGATCAGTCAATGAATACCTAGTGATCACCATATCCCAGAAACATGTGGAGAATCCATCAATGGATTGATGGGGAGAAGTGACTGTGTCAAGAAGTACAATCCCATTATTAAAAAAAATCCAGGACATACATTTGCAATATTGAATGTACAGACTAAGGTAGGCAGTGCACCCAGAAATCGATATAAATATGTGTTTCCTGACCCATTTGAACCAGGCCAGACAATTGAACCTCCCAATCCCGGGGACAGGTGCTACTAGATTTGATACCTGTAAAGCTGCAAGCCAAGGATTGTATGACTCGAGATATGCCAAGGCCTCTTGCTGACTGTAGGGATAATTTTAAGAACACACCCGAAATTTATATGTATAATAAATGGTGAATCTCCCTAACATATAGGAAAAATTGAAGACTATTTTATCAATAATATAATATGTATATATAATTTTTTTGCTAATATTTCATTCTATTATAGAATCTTGTAAAAATTTTGAGAGTCTTTCACTAAACTATAATATATTGTAAAATCTTGGTAAATATTTCACTAGATTGTAAAATATTGTAAAAACAATCTTTCATCAAATTATAAAATTTTGTAATCTCTTGGTGAATCTTTTTCTATGAATACTCAACTTTTTACTATGCATATTACTAAGGTAGTGCAATAGAAGATCATATGCTCGAGATTGAATCTCTCGACTCCTAGACCCTCAAATGAACATTGAATGCATGAATTAGAAGAGGAGGGATTTATTTATACATTTCACAAGCAATATTGGGTCACTCACAACTAGAGGTGTTGGTGAAACACAACTACACTAACTAGATCCAAGGAAAGTATGGACTCCACTTTTTATCTCGTCCCTTAATGGTTCAACGGACATGTGGGGACCCAAATCTTGACATATCGACAAAATGATAGAATTGAACACTTTACATTGTGGAGTGATTATGGCACCCATGAACCATTATTACAATGTGGAGTATTATTGAGACCCACAAACTTAATATAGTGTATGAATTCCCAATTAGCTTAGTTTCTAAATCTCTCGTTTTAAGCTACCCTTTAAGAAAAATATAACCTTCTTATCTGTTTATAGATACGGATTCCATTGTTTCCTTTCTTTTGTTGACAATCAAAATATTAATTATGCCATTTGATTTAGAATTTTTAGAGTTAGTTGGAAACTTTAAATGGTTATGATAAATAATAACATACACTAACAAGAATATAAAGCACATTAATGCATCATCATGCATATCATTAGATATACTATGTTAAATACTACTTTTTCTCAGATAAATTGAGGTGTTTTTATCATGTCCTTGAAAATTTTGAAAGCATGAAAAATGTGGTAAAATTGTTTTATCACCCACATTGAATGAAAAAGACTAGATATCAAATAACATAATGTCTACCTCTCCAGTCAAACATGCCCTGTACATATTCTATAAAATCATGATGGAAATGAACTATCGTGTTCCAATTAAATCATGTATTTATCATACATAAATAGATCCATTTTTTAATTGATGATAGCAATTACACATCAAAACAAATCAGCAAAAAGAATTTTACTTTTGAATGAGCCTTACAAAAAACAAAATATCATAAAACAAGTATCGAACCCAATAGATTTAGGTCACAAATAAAATTGATGAACTTTTCAATACGAATAAAAAAATATACTAGTCACGAACTTCTAAATACAAATAAAATAATCTACTAGGATTTGGACAACTCTACAAGAAGACAACCAAAATAATGACCATTTCACTATAGCCTCGCCATTATAATCAGTGTGCATTCATTTATATTACAAATATCCTAAACATCAACAATAACAGACATAAAATATGAACATATACACTCTCATTAATGCCTTAGATCCAATAATATTGTAGAGAAAGGTCATAATAAAAGCACATTTTAAACAATTGGTTCAAATTCAATTCGAATATATAAAAACCATGTGGCATCTCTCCATCAAGAGTAGCATCCACTAACAATATATAAATGCCAGTCGATAGTTTAAACATGACAATGAACAAAATAAATCATATCTTTTTAGCTCTATAACACTTTCACAGAACCAATACTCCAAGGATAAAATAAAACCCTAATAACACCGAATGATCCCTAAGAATCAAGATTGCCCTAGAATCCAACAGGCCTAAAAAAGAATCCATGATAAAAGGAATGATAAAAGATAAATTTACAATATGATAATCTATTGTAAATGTGGATAAAAATCATAATTTTTTTGATAAAAAGCATACCATCTTTATTATTTGATGGAAATCGTGATGTGAATTTGTATTATCTCATATATTGCATGTGCAACATGCCCCTTCAAAACTTGATATTTTGACAATGGAGATGTTATGCGAAGATTAAAATGTCAAGAAAACTAAGAATGAAAAGTGGAATCACATCAACCAAAACCTTCACCTTGCAAAGATAATCTGATGTGGGTGAACCATGAATCATTGTAGCCTTTATATAGAAAAAAATAGCCCCTGATTTTTCCTCCAATATTGGAAATCAAGGGCTGAAAGAAGGTATTGCATGAAATTGACTCAAAATACAAGGAAACGCAACCATAAGCCTAAATTACAAGGAAAATGGAGGGAGAAAATACCCTTGGGAGCCTCCATTACTGAAAATTGGGGGCGAAAGAGTGATTTCACTAGATTTTCTCAAGAAATTGGGGGTGAAAGATAGATTGGAGGGAGATTTTCCTAGGGAGAAAATAGTTTTTTTTCATTTTCCTCATTAATATACGAGTCTATTCATTTTGGATTTATTTTTTTCTAATAAATATTGGGAAAATGTATTTTATCTAAAAACCCCTTTCCATATAAGAAAATAACCCACTAAATTTTCATAACCCCCTTAATATAGCCCCTAAAATTATCCATGGTTGAGTGGTCCATGTGGTCCAATTCTGTGGCATAAAAAGAGAACTGATCTATGTATTATTTGCTTTCAATTAATAAACAAACCAAATTAGGCCCCCAAAGAATGAATAGAAGATTTTTACCTCCAAAAATCAATCAACTCAATTTTACAATAAATTTATTAGGTACAAGCTCCTGGTCTAAATCATGTTACATGTGTTCTCTTATTTGCAAAGTTACTTCGTGCGACGAAATATCCTCCCTATAAGAGAAGTTGGATTCATGTGTTTCCGTGAGGGTGTTTGGAATAAGATACAGATTGATGTGAAGAATGTAATATTCAAGTTGATTAACCGAGGGCATGAGGGAGAGCAGATTGACAAGGCTTTGTTAAAAAGCATGGAAATTTTAATCGACGTTGACATTGACTACAAGGGTGATTTTGAAAAACCCATGCTTGAAAATACCGAAGCTTACTATGCCTGAAATGTTGCTTTATGGATTTCAAAGGATTCTTGTCCTGAATATATGCTAAAGGATAAAGAGTGCTTCAGAAATGAAGAGCACATAGTTGTCACATACTTACACTCTAGAAATCGACATAAGTTAATGGAGAAAGTACAAAATGAATTCCTTTCTCGTTATGGAACTCAACTTTTGGAAAAACATGATTCAGGTTTGGATGGGTTGCTAATAGAATGTTGTTAAAATAATTCAATAGAGATGAATAGATTATAAAAATATATAAACAATCAAATATTTTTCTATTTTTTAAAATATTATCTCATATCAATAAATTTATTAAAAATGGTATTTACACATATAAACATCAATGTAATCTTGTAAGAGTAAAAAATAGAACATCGAAAAGCAAAAAAATAAGTAAAGATACATATAAAAATAATTTACATCATATCTAATAGTCACATTTGTTAATTCTATTTAACTTAATAATGGAGAATATGATATTTAGTCATTTTTAATTCACTTTTTTTTCCACCCCTTCACCCATACCAAATCTGATCAGATGCAGAATGATCTACCTCTGCACACTTACATCATTCAATGAGCACAACAAAATGCCAAACCAAAGCTTTGATACCAGTTGATAGGAATTACGAGCATAAATACAATATAATTAGCGAGAATAAAACACAATCGCAAGCAACCATATAGACACATTATACACAACCATTTACCCTGGAGAATCCTTTGCGGGAAAAAACCAGCACCAATGAAGATCTTCATTAACCTCACCAAAAACAGCTAGCCAGGCCAAGTGAGCTAGCCACTGCTCACCTCCAGGCCACTTTAAAATGGAGCCTTCTCAAGCCTTATAAAGGCTTCATCACATGCAATATCATGGGATAATACCATGGGCTACAAGAAACCATGTGCCCAAACTATGTTCTAGACCTAAACCACCTATGACTCATTCCAAGTCAAGGTTAACCCTAACAGTTATTGAAAGCAATACCCTCATAGAGAGGTATTCCTTAAAAAATAGTGAACATATTCAAATGGTTTGAACGAGTTCTTTTAACCATTCATATTGGCAGGGAATAAGCATCCTTGTTGGTCATTAATCTTGTTGTAGAAAAAACTTTTATTTCAAAACCTGACATATTATGAGAACTTTGACAGTGGTGATCTTTAAATTTGATTGGATTGAGGGGAAGGAATAGCTTTGTGTAGACCATCGGGGGACGCATAGCCTTCTGCAGACCACCTTTGATGCAGTCGATATAGTAAAGGCAAGGCGTGGCAAGATGCATGCGGAGAGGAGGCGTGGAAAGATGCATGGATCAATGCATGCATAGGTGGCAAGATGCATGGTTGTTGTGATGGGCGACTACATCATTAATAAAATACTAAAGGATGTGAAACACCCAAGTCTGAGGAGCATAGAATACCAAATATCTTAGCGTGCCTGCCAGCGCCCAAGAAACCCAACCTGAAGACATAGAGAAAGACTGAATCAACAGTGGCACTCTCTCGAGATTTGTTTGTTAATCCCATTAACTTGAATTTGTTGTTCAAATAGCATCCCGCAACCATAATAATTTGAGGTCATATTACAATCAAATGTTTGTGGACTTGAATTTCATATTCAAACTGTTATCATTATCATATACATATTCCTCTTAATTCTTGAGAACAATTTGCTTATCTGTGTTTTTTATTTCTTCTATTAATTGTGGGATACCAATATTATTCGATAGTGTTATATTAGTCCACGAGCCATGGCAACAACAGACCATCTATACCAAAAAAAAATTTGGAATTCATTTGATCGGCATTGTGTGAAAGGATTCAATGACTCCACTGCATTACATTACCATAAATCTAGATCATCCCATATAAACATGTCATTACATTAGCATCAATATAGATCATCCCATATAAACATATTAATATTTATACTATGAATATCAAATTACACAAAGCATATATTTTGTTCTCGGAAACCCTGAATTTCCATGGAAAAAGAACTCTTCCGCATGTAAAATCCATGTGTGTTGTTGATATCGTAGGTTTTATATCACCTTGTGGTTGCAGGAGAAAGCCATGGAAGAGGCAAATATCTATGCACTAGTACAAAATGAGGAATTAGCTACTACATGACTAAAATTTCTAGTCACCACAGTTTTTTCAAGTGATTTACTACTAAATATGAGCAATTTTGATTGGCCAAACTATAAATGACTAAAATTAAAGATTAATTTAGTCACCAGCTAACAAATATGACTAGATAATAATTGACAGAGTTAAAAATGACTAACATAAATGACTAATTTAGTCACGGCATAAAAAATAACTAACTAGAAGAATATGAATTAGTAATTTATGTTAGTCATTTTTTATTGTCACTCCAATAATGGAAAATTGCAATTTTGGTGATGAAGTGTTACAATTTACTAAATTTTGACACTACATATAGATTATCTCTAGATCCATCTGTGGTGTTAAAATTTAGTAAATTGTAACATTGTAGATGGATTTGTATCACAAAGGGTATCTGATGAATTAATCCTAATTAGCATAACCCATAAGTTAATTTATGCAGGATAACTACAAGAACATGCTAACCATATTGCTACGTTCAATATCCCTAGCCATTTTGTATACCTTATAAGATTAATAAAGTGATATCTAGACCACCCAAGTTAGACCTAGTACTACAGTATAATGCTTACTTCAGGGAGGCTATGGATATGTTTCATAACATATCAATACCAGACTAATCAAATAATACCGAGGATAGACATAAATAGAAAACCTCTACTACATCGGACCACATCTAGACATCTATGGAGGTAAATTACGCTGGAAAGATACATTTGCTTAGAGAACTCTATCCACAAATCGACAAAATATATTAATATATTACATACTATATAGTTACAAAACTTACCATATATAAATTATAAAACATATATATAACACAAAACAACATAAAAATAAACAAAATATACAATATAAATGCTCCCAACACACATATATATTGTAAAACATATATATAAAATAAAACTTATAATACAATATAAAATAAACAAAATCAATATACCATATGATATACAATAACCTTAATACAATCATAACACAACACTATGTAGACTAATAAAATGATCATTGGAATATTACCATATATAATACCTCCAGCTTGAACCCAAACATGTGACCGACCTCTTCTTGAGTTCATTCATGGAGGATTATCTAAATTCATGGAGATTTCCTCTCCAAATCATCGAGATATGAAGAATTATGTTGAATTCATGGAGATTTCGTGCTAGGATAATCTAGATAGACCTTTGGCGCCAATTATTTTTTGTTGGAAGGAAGCTAGGAGGATTTGGTGGGTTTTGGGAGGAAAATAGTTGTGAATTTGGTCCGAAAGGTATTTTTGGTGTTTTGGGTATTTAGCAGGCCACCGTGATGCCCGTCGAGGACTTGTGATGCCTAGAAACCATTATCGAGGGTTTAGAATTTGGGTATTTTTTTTTGAGTGCTTCCATGGATACAAGAGCATTGGAGAGAGCTTGGAGGCTCTAAAAGAGGTGGGTGATCAATTCTGCAGCTTTAGAGTCAAAATATCAAACTTCCCTTCCAAAATTGCAGGTTGGTTTCTTGGTTTTATTTGAAAATTTAACTTATGCATGTTAATCTTGGTTAGCATCCTACATTGTGAATGTTCAAAATCGTCTAGCATCATGAATCTTAATTCTTTATTGTGATTTTTGATTCCTAAATAATGGGTTTTTCCATAACTGGTAAGAATTTAGTTCTTTAGTGCCCAACAAAATGGGTGTACACCTACCCTTGTTTTCTCTTTGTTGTCGGACCACACCTCGAAGGATATTAAACTAGACTTGTTTGCTTGTTCGATCAGCATGTTAGTTCTCACCTCAGAGGATTAAGTTTGTTGTTAGTTCTTACCTAGGGAGTATGCCTGCCAGTCCAAGGATATAAAACAAATAGTAGATGTTGCTTGTTCGGTTAACATATCGTTTTGAGGGATTAAATATGACCTCCTTGCTTGTTGTTCGATCAGTTAGTGTCAATTCTCACCAAGGGATTTAATCCGTTGTTGGTAGTTCCTATTGTCGGTAGTTCTCACTTCAACACTTGAGGTTTTTATTCAAGGGAACACTTGGGGGTTTGTATTAATGTCGATAATCCACTAGTTGGACCTACAGATAATCCAACTCGAAAGTGTTTCAGTCACCATCAGTTTCCCCTCAGCAATTAGGAGGGATTATCGAATGTTCAACCAACACATAAAATTTTCTTGCAGCTTAAACTTGACCATTCTCCTCAAAATATCGAATGTTTGGTTACTGTAGCTAATTTCAATCAATTAGTTTGTGGATTTTCCATCCCTTTTTCATATCATTAAAAAACAAGTTTTGTGATACAAGTTCCCAGTATGCCTCTAGTATCCATTAGGGTCTAAAACAATGGTTTGAGTCCAATCAGTTGATGAGATAATGCATTTCCGCCACTGAGCATAACTAGCCACTAACCAATCTTGATTTTGTAGTTTTGATTCAACAGTGTTGGGATGATTTATGCATCATATCAAGGACCCCACCATGTTGTACAACATTTTTATTTTGTTAACAGATGAAGATGAAGATATCCCCACCATGTTAACAAATGAAGATATCCCAAAAGCCTTTAAGCATTGCAATAAATTGCTTTGTGCAAAATCAAGCCAGAATATGAATGGAGTTTTGGGTTTGTTAAATGGTTGTGGCTTGAGAACCCCAACCCAGACTCGAAGGGTAACAGACGTTGTGCATGTTCGAGGATTTTATGGACTATAGTAATCCCGCTGCAACCTCATTTAGGGATGTAGGAGGCTTGGATAGCACCATAGAACAATTGAGTCATGAATTCTACCATTTCAAGGAGGGAGTAAGAAAGGAGAGTGAATAATCACATTCATGTTTTAGGGGTAAGTCTCCTTAGGTCAATGTTGTTGGATTAGAGGAAACACAGATAGTTCAATTTGACACATTGGTTCCTTATCATAGAAGACTTCTTATGAAGGCTTTGCTTCAACCTATATCTCTTCGTACATATGCTCATGGAAATACCGCATGGCTATATGGATATGAAGAGAGTGCTTTTCCATTTTGCATGTGCACTATATTCAAAAGATCAAATCGGACTTTGGTGGCGGGGTCTTTTCACTTGTAGCTACAGTCGTGAGTGATATTATTCACAAAAATCTAACTTGCTAGTATGTGCTAGATGTTGTTGGTCTTCCTAATGTTGTTTTGGATGCTATCATGGTTGGTGTCCTTATGCAGATGCAATAACTTGTATACCACAGTGCTTGGATGCTTTGTTCTTTAATAACCTTGGTATTCAAGCTATTAATGATCATGGTGCTCTAAGATGTTTTGTGAAATTTTTATATCAAAAACCTACTTACAAACTTTGGTAGGTGACACTATTAGGTCCTTATCATCTGCTTTGGATGATCTGATGCAACATGATTCTTCTTTGGGGGGGCCAGTGGTGGATGTATTGATTGAGATTTTAAATACTATTACAAAACTTGGATATGGAATTGAATTGTCTTCCCTATTGCATGATTTTTTTAGTTCTTATGCACCTGTTCCCATGGAGATTGATTTAGAACATAAAACATTTATTTCAGTGGATGGATATGAATCATCGAGGGCAATGTCTGAGATGGGAGTTGATAATTCTACAAAAATTGTCTTCAAACATGGAAGCCTTTATCCCAGATTGTATAAGCAATGTTAACAACTACACTTCTCTTAGAGAGTATTCTTCATACACTAGTACATTTCGATCCAAAATCCGACGGTTTTTTCCGACGGCGCGTGGATTTTTTCTTTTAACCGTGCCAAAAATCAGAAAGATTAAATTTTTTTTTGAAATGGTGGGCATACATGTCGCTTAAGCGACGGCAATTCTCCTAAGTGTCGCTTAAGCGACGGAACTAAAATTTTTATCATCCTAAGTGTCGCTTAAGCGACGTCTATTCTCCTAAGTGTCACTTAAGCGACGGCTCTATAATCAATTCATTGTTGTCAATTTTTCATAATAAGGTTCCAAATTTTATTATTGTTGTGGAGGCCTTATGTAATGTACTTAACTCCA